>JAZHYW010048625.1:0-2500 GCA_037355805.1 Ixodes ricinus
CCCCCCCCCCCCCCCCCCCAATAGATTGCCAGAAGGAACAATGAACCGAGAGGAACAAATGAGGATTTTCAGCAAAACCTGATCCATTAAGGAGAGCAACAGACCTTCAACAAGAATGGCAGAACAATAAAGAAGGTCAGCAAGAAAAATAAAGCAACAGAAATAACGTTGTCAGAGATAACGTCATCCCAGACTTCATTATCAACGGACCATGATAAAAAACAATAAGCACAATACAGGTGCTGTTTGAATGAAAACGATACTGGCACCAATGATGGTATTACCGTATCGCAGGACGACCAGTCCGTTCCTGAATTGAACTACAGAGCGCGATGCCAGACGCCAATGGCATCGGGGATGAAGCGCGCCGAAGAGAACGGAGATGACCAGCCCACGCCATAAACCACTGATTAACGCATCATTCTACCGAAGCCATCAGCAGTTCAATATCGACGAGCAGATTGCCGCCAATGACTACCGCTGGTGATGGATCAGAAAAAACGCAGAAACACTGCAACTGGGTGAAACAACACCGTTGAATAACGATTCGCCATATTGCTGGCGAAATAGACGGCAAAGAACCAGACAGTATTGTTTTCTGAAAGTGAACTTTTTAAAGAATAAGCAGGCGAAATGGTTTGTTACGACTCAATTAAAGGCGATGCAATCGCGATAAAAGAACGGTAAAGATGGGATGAACTTTCAGCACGAAAGGCGAACCTACAACATTGGGATAAAAAAGAAGAATAGAATAAAACCAGAATGGCCACAAGAGGGCACCAGACAGTTACGCGTGAAGTAATAAGCTGAAAGAAGAACAACCAACAAGAGGGTCTTACTGACGAGAAACCAGGAATAACAGCATCCTGCTGACGAGCATGAGTACGATAATCCTGCTGAACGTGGGTTTTGCAGTACATCGAGTTTATCGGTGGTGGGATCAGTCCAGGGAAAAAGCTGACCTAAACGGCAGAATGATCGCCAACGCTGACGACAAAGATAAGAATATTGCGACGCCCAGAGGATTGATGCCAGACGGTTTTATCCCGCAAATGCAATGGACGGCCTGAAGAGAGCTGGCATCAATAACGCCGCCCTCTTTGTAGTTTTACCCGATCATCTTTAATGCGTTGCCACCTCTTTAAACACGCACACCGTTTTCATCCCGGTATCAATAATGTTGTAGAGATGTGCCGAAGACGACGAACACTTTTGTACGCCGACAGGATACAGTCAACGCAGATTACAGCATGTTGTCAGAGAGCCGGTTGCAGAACACCAATCCGGTAGAATCCGGATAGACGAATCCATCGTCAGCATTCAGGCGAGGCAACACCGGAGTCGGTCGAAAACGAAGCAGGCTGTAGAACAGGCGATCCAAGTCGACAGAAAGCATTTCCACGGCGCGAGCGGCGTGATGCGCTTTGGGCTGTTTCAGTAATAACAGGTAGGCTATTTCACGGATCCGTATGGCATGAATCGGGGGCACCACCAGAAAGAAAATAATCAATTTCTTTAACTGAAAATCTTGCTCATTTCCGTGGAGGGAGAAAATTTAACCTAAAGAACGTTTTACCGGGATGCCCGCGTTGGGCGACCTGCGCTGTTGAGCGCACGGGTTTCCAGAACAAGGCTTTAACGCAGCGTGACGATATCAGCCATCAGGCGCCATGTGATGCTGGCAGTTCTGTTCAGGCCCCTGCACAAACGGTAATGCAGCGACCGGACAGGTGCGGTTGGTCAGTGGCATGACGTAGCCAATCACCAGTGTACAATAGATACTGATGACATCACCCAGGTGACAAGAGGACACCTTTGCCGCGCAGGCAGGCACAGCACGACAGACCAGATAGTGGTATCTGGCGGCACCACCAGCCATTTTTATTGTGGTTATGGAATGGGCTTTAACCGACAAACTATGTAGTCCTGCTCGGCGTTAGCTGAAGCTGCATCCAGAAGATGAATGAGTTTTCGCGCTCTTGTTTGCTGGTCAGATAACCGATGCCGATGAATCTTTTCGCCGCGTCCGGGGCAGAGGGTAGCCCGTCATCTTTGCCCAGATCGTTTCGCCTTCTTTCACGCGATCACGAATCCACTGTTGCAGGTTGAAATCCAACCCGCCAGCCCGAATGCCGTTCACCAGCGCCGAAAGGCCCGGCAGGGGGCCAGCAGTTGGGAGACCTTCAATTTGGTGGTGACGAACACCATTGCCGAGCAAGCGGTGACACCGCACCTTCTGACGCCAGCAATGCAGACGTTAAAATTCAATAATGCCTGATCAGCAGACACGGTAAAGCGTTGTAAACAAGCGCCTGTACACCGCCACCTGCCAGTGAAGGTGATGAGAGCAAGGTCTTTAAATAATCGTCTGCTGTGTCGACAGCCTGAGACCACGATGTTTTCGTTCTGCACAGTCGGGACGCCGTCTTTTTGGACGTTCCAGACCGGCAGATACGGTAATGATGAAGAATGACGGTTTTCTTCCGGCAGCGTAAACGAT
>JAZHYW010048625.1:10000-167534 GCA_037355805.1 Ixodes ricinus
ACCGGATGCACATGACGACGTCAACGAGACGATCCGGAGCCGCGCGCCCATCCGATAATCTACGGCTGCACCACGCTTCACGAGTTCCGCCGACCTGCCATTCGACGAGAACTCGGGACACACTGCCGCGGCTCGATGGTATCCCGACCGACCTCGCGAGACCTTCGACCCGACAGCCGTCCGCATGGCCCGTGAAAAGATGTTACCAAGCCCAAAACGTCCACGAGTGCCAGCGATGCCGACAGCCGGCAGGTGCCACTGTTCCGCGACTCTAGCAGATCGGAACGGATCTTATTTGTCTTTCGTTATTCACGCGAAGAGGCCTGTGCCTATCTCAAGAAATTTGCCTAGCTTTGAAAGAGAATCTTTGCAATATTCTGATGGAGAGAGCTTGATACTCTATTTTATAGAATCTTGTATCATTGTCTAAATACATTTTGATTTGCCATTTTCTGAGTTTTCGGTAGGCGTAAGCACGAGCAAATGTGAACATCTTTCGAGCACCAGTCCTATTGCTATCTCCGATTAGTTACGGTGATTCTTTTTAATTCGAGCTCGTGAGGCCATTTTTTTTGCCGATTGCACTCATTTCAGCTCAGTTCGTATTATTGACTTTCCCATCGCCTTCCGTTGCCTTGCTTCTATGTGCTCTCCAAAAATCCTCTTTACGGAGTAGTTATCAATTTCAAAAAAAGCGCATCGAAATTATTCACGAGGAAATTGCACTCTGGCGTCGTTGTACACAAATATGAAAATGAGCGGATACATACAAAAAGTATACATTTGCTCTTTGCTTTGTATATTTCACCTATTGGCAAATGCCGAGTATCTTTTCTTCTTGTGTTATTGTCGCTTATTGCCTGCGATCACTGTCTTCTATGAACATTGATAGCAGAGAACAGTTACAGGAAACGAATTTGTAAGTGCTGGATTACTAAAATGCCAGTGTTCCCCACGTTGGGTGCTTGAACAGTAAATCTTCTTAAGAAGGTGATCACGCGGCTATTATGCGGGTTCCTTCTCTTGTTATCTCACTCATCTCCGTCCCGCTCCGTTTGCGTGAACTCCCTGCACATTGTAGCCATATGACGACGCGCCTTGCGTGCCGCAAGATGCGATATTTCAGCGATATCACTACGCCTGCGCTTGCCTACCCAACGCCGTGCATGTCGTGTACACCTTAATGGGAGCGGTGACAAAGAGCCTCTCCTCACCGGGACCTGTTACTACGCCGCAGCAGTTGTCAGCCGAGCGCTGAGCCATTATTGCCCCATCCATTTGTTCAAAACGCCCCAGCAGGTGGCGGGGCGAACAAGATGGCGGAGAGACGGGGATAGATTCCAGGAGTGCCTGCCGTTTCGTTCAGAGCGCTAAAAATAATGCATTTGTTCATTGGGCCGCGAAGTGAGCATATTATAAGGGGTGACGGAGGCTGGCACAAGCAGTAAAATGAGCATGCTGTTATTGTTGCAGAAACCTTCAAATTGTGAGTTTGTAGAGCGAGCGCGTTTTAGGCACTGGCCACAGCTATTTGTGGCAGAATTTCTTTTGAGGGTGATGAGATATTTGAAAGAGCCACAGCGTCCTAGTAGAGCTGTGAACGGTGACGCTTCGGAGAGTTAAAGGTTCACAGGTTGGTAATCTGCGTCATTGTTCAATTGCTCACAATCTCGGTTTTATGTTAAATGTCAAATCAGCCGCATGGTTTTGATAGAGTTTGTTACTGTAGATCATTATACTGCAAGCTTCGCCGCGCCTTGAAGTACATCTTCAGTGCGCGCCAGAAACGTTGCCGCGCTCATCACCTAAAATGTTGTGGTCCCACATTCATATGACACCCAAAACTTCGTCTGCTCGCGCAGCCATCGACGTCAAACTTACGTGATGCTGATGACGGCGCACATAAGATACAACAGCAGAGTACCGAAAAAACAAAAACAATGTTCTGTACAAAACCAAACGACTTTTTCGTTGTCATCTACATTTATATAAGCGACGGTAAGTTATCAACTCGGTAATCAGCCGCCCGCATTGGTAGCGACGGCTGAACGTCAGCGCTGCGCGTCCAACCGAGCCTAGGCGTCGTACGCTGCAAAATCCAACAACATGTCTCGTAAAATTAGACGACCATTGCTCTGTAAAAAACAGCATGTTAATATACGGTAATGCCATGCGTACATTAAAACGGCGCGCCTAAAGCCTGTCACGCATGGCCGGCTGGCGACGCTTGTAAATGCTTTGATTGTTTTGTGAATTATCTGAATGGCTTCATGCTTGAATAAATGGAGATGTCTTGTAACGGCCTAAAACGCATCCATTGAAATATCGTTCGCCGCGCGATAAAGAATATAGTTCAATACAGTTGCAGATTACTGGCGGCCATGGCATTCAGAACGGCATGGCGATACACGACCCCTGTTCTGGATTGATGCAGCGTTTAGCCAGAAGGCGAAGCACAAAATCTCTTCCAACGCGCTCACTTCGGTCCACGCATCGAGGCCGACAAGTCTCGTCATTGTTCTCTGAGTGTCGTCCTCTTCGTTCCGGTTCTTCCGTTCCTCGCGGGAGCGGCGCGCTGGAGTTGCGAATATTCTAAGTTACCCTGTATGCCATTCGCAATAAAGCGATCTTCTGCGCGCAGAAATGTTTTGTAACATCTATCAGTGATTACGCGCGTTCGCCCAGCGAGCGTCATTCGCGTTATGCGGAAAAAAATTCCGGTTAATAGAAAATTTCTATTTTATTCTCAATTTGATGCCTGGTGGTTCGAGGTTTTGTCGTCTGATCGAGTTGTATTGTTTGCCGAAGTTTACGCCGAATTCATCGGTCCGGAGTCACCCGACTCCAGCGGTCGATCCTGCCGACGTTAGCCTTCTCCATGTAGCTCGCCCCATTAAACGTTTAGTTCTTCATACGGGCCATGACATCATTCGTGAAATATTCTTCGATACTTTTTTCCGTTTGTTGTTGCGCGCTAATAAACCATTTGTAAATCTACTGCATAATAGTCGCCAGACACGACGTCGACAGTTCAAGCAATGCGGAAGCACCGAAATACATTCTCTAAGCATTTGCTCTACTCAAGATTACTTCTTTACAGCGAAAGCAATCCTGAGTAGCATAAACAATTTATGAGTTGGTTAGCGTCCCCACTAAATACTTTATCCAGTATCTTTGTCCAACACTGGCAGAAACGGTTCTTCCTTCGGGACAGCCGTTGAGTCGCCAGTTTTCGTCGAGTCTCATCGTACTTCGTAATCTAAGGCCCGAAGTTTGATTAGCAGGAATGATCATCGTCGCGACAGCTGACCCAAAGACAGATATCGTCGTCATCGCCCGCAACGGCCGATAGAGCGCCCAAGAGCAATATATGTCGACGCGGGAGCAATACGGGGATGATGCGCTGCCGCTGTTCAGTAACATGCAGTCGCGCAAGAGACCACAAATACACCTGAACTGGTCTTCATTTGCCGCAAAGGACGACAACGCTGGACGCGATAGCACCACGAAGAGTGACGACGCCCAGTGGCCAGTTCCACGGGCAGTCCGTCAGCTCGCCAGACTTCGGATTCGCCGCAATGATACGCTACATAAATTTGCCGACGTCCACTTCAGCCCGCAGACAGGGGCGTGATCATCCTCGCCGCCGTATCCAGCGAAAACTTGAAGCGTTACTGACTTACAGAGTTGCCGACTGGGATCTGAATCCAGAGGGGGATGCCCGATAGACGCCGCCGTTCCTCCACGACAGAGTGCCGTTCATGTCGTGCGCAATAGCCGTACTACGCCCGATTAGACTGCGGATCTATGTGTCTGTAAAATGACTTTAGTTTCATCGTTATTTGTTTGTTTCTGTTTGTTTTGCGCCAAGCGCTCGCACTTCCAGCTGGGAGTAATGTCGCGCTTACCGCTTCGTTAGTAGCGAAGCCAGGGTTCGATTCTGCGGGGACGCCTGCTGACATCCAATGTAATGTCTCCTGCAAGAGAACAGGCCAGTTCGAGGTCACATCGCCGACCTTTCCGCCGACGAAGCCCGGGCCCCGCGTACCGCAGTCAGTTTCGCCCCAGCGTTCGACTTCTGCTGCGCACAAAGTCGTCGTTAACTTTCTGTTTTTTTATAAGCATAGTTCATTAAATCTAAATAGGTTTTACATTTTTCGGCCTCATATTTACCAGACAATATAGCATCAAATCATCGAGTAGCAGGCGTCGTGAACTATTTTACCCTACAAAAATCAAAGAATTTTCCGGCAGAATAAATAAATAAATAAATAGGGTTTGTTAACACACAGAGGAAAATCGTTATATAAACAAAAACAAGGGATGTCTAAAGATTCTGAACCTTGAAACTCAAAAAATACATCTGGTTTAAAATGAGAGCATGGCTTTTGTTAGGAAACATTTAACTAATGCTAGCGGGAGCAGAAGGTGGGAAACTTTATCAAAGGTATTGCAACAGTCTAAGAGAGAAAAAAACAGTCAACTTGACCTCGGATCTCAAGTTGACTGTTTTTTTTCTCCTCTTAGACTGTTGCAATGCCTTTGATAAAGTTTCCCCACAACCTACTGCTCCCACTAGCGTGGATTAAATGTTTCCTAACAAGCCGCTCTCAGTTCGTAGATGTATTTAATTCTAATTTCCACACGAGTTCTTTTACGTCTGGTGTCACTCAAGGTTCCGTCTTTGGACATCCACTGTTTTTTGTTTATCTTAACGATTTTCCTCTGTGTGTTTAACAAAAACCCTATTTATTTATTTATTTATTCTTGCGGAGGATTGCGCGTTTTATTGTAGAATTATAAATAATTCTGACACCCTGCTTCTTCAGAATGATTTGAATGCTATATTGTCACGAATGACAAATGATGAGGCCGAGAATAACTAAACGAACTAAACGTTTAATGAGAGCGAACTTGTGCCCAAAAATAAAAAGGAAACAGAAGTTAACAGCAGAGCGTCGCGGGCGTCGAAATCGGCGAAAGAGCAGGAGTCGAACGCTGGGGCGAAAACTGACTGCGGCTCGCCACGCGGAGCCCCTTATGTACATGCGTGGGCTTCTGGAAATCGGCCCAGAAGGTTCGGCGTGTAGAACTTTCTGACCTCGAACAAGCAACACGGTTCTCGAATTTACCAGAACATTACATTGGATGTCAACAAAAAGGCGTCCCCGCGGCCAAGAATCGAACCCTGGCTTCGCTGCCTACTTGGCAAGCTGTGCGCGCGGCATTACTCCCCCCTTTAAGAAGTGCAGCGCCCAGATGCAGCACAAAACAAAACAAAGCAAACAAAAATAACGGTAAGCTAAAGAGTCATTTGGAACACATAAGGTCCACAGTCCTATCGAGCGTAGTACGGCTTCATGCGCACGACGTGGACGACTTCTGGTCGTGGAGGGCGGCGTGATGAAGTCCGTGTTCCGTCAGGCATCACCTCGTAGTTCAGATCCCCGAGTCGACGAAGCACTCTGTAGGGTCCGAAGTAGCGCTTCAAGAGTTTTCGCTGAGACCACGGCGGCGGATCGGTGTCCACACCCACACCCTGTCTGCGGGCTGGAAGTGGACGTCCCGACGACGAAGATTGTAGCGGCCACTGTCGATTCGTTGTTGCGCTTGAATCCGAAGTCTGGCGAGCTGACGGACTTCTTCTGCCCGTGGGGCAACCACCTGGGCGTCGTCGCTTCGTCGACAGCCGGTTCGTGGGGTAACATCGCGTCCAGCATTGTCGTCACTTTGCGACCATGAACCAGTTCAAAGGGTGTAACCCCGGTGGTCTCTTGCACGGCCGTGTTGTAGGCAAAAGTGACGTACGGCAACACATCATCCCATGTCTTGTGCTCCACGTCGACGTATAATAGACCATGTCGGCGATTGTCTTCTTGAGGCGCTCTGTCAGCCCGTTGGTCTGCGGGCGGTACGCAGTGGTACGACGATGGCTGGTGTGACTGAGCCGGAGGATTTCTTGGGTCAGCTGTGCCATGAACGATGATCCGCGATCTGTAATCAGAACTTCGGGAGCGCCGTTACGAAGTACGATGGACTCGACGAAAAACTTGGCGACTTCAACAGCTGTCCCCGAAGGAAGGGCTTTCGTTTCTGCCAGTGTTGGACAAAATACTGGATAAAAGTATTTAAGTTAAGTTACTAAATACCTGCTTCATAAAGTATTTAAAATACTACTCAAGTTACTTTCACTGTAAAGTATCTTGAGTAGAGTACAAATACTTAGAAATGTATTTCAGTTACTTTTGAAGATACTTCCGCATTGCTTAATTTGTATCGACGTCATTGACAACGACAATTATGCAGCTACGCAAATCTGGGTTACAAGAATGGTTTATTAGCACGCAACAACACAAAACGGGAAAAAAGTATCAGCAAAATATTTTCACGAATGATAAATGATGAGGCGGCGAATAACTGAAGAAACTAAACGTTTAATGGGGCGAACTTGTTCCCAAAACAAAATAGAGAAAGGCTAGCGTCGCAGGCATCGATGTCGGCGAAACAGCAGGATCGACCGCTGGGTCGAGACTGACTCCGGACCGACATTCGGAGCACCTTTTGTAGCCGCGTGGGTTTCTGGAACATTCGGCGTAGAAAGTTCGGCGCGTAGAACATTCCTAACTCGATCAGACGACAAAATTCTCGAACTTACCAGAATGTCAAATTGAAGGAATAAATAAAAGAGAAGTCCGCTTTCTCGTATCAAACCCGGAGCCTCCGCGCGAGAGCCAAGCGCGAGAGCCAAGCGCGGTAACCAATCGGCCACGCGCTCGCTGGGCAACGCGCGTGGCAATATCACTGATAGATGTTACAAAACATTTCTGCGACAACACGAAAGAGGTCGCTTTAGCTATTGCGGAGAGGATCAGACCGTGGCGCCCCAAGTGGTTAACTTTAGAACTATTCGCAACTCCAGCGCGCCGCTCGCCCTCCCGCGGACGAACGGAGAACCAGAGGAACGGGGACGGCAGCGGCGGCAGCGGCGCGGAAACGGTGGCAGGGACTGTCGGCCTCGATGCGTGAAGCCGTTTTAACGAAGAAAGTGAGCGCGTTGGAAAAGGAATTTTTGTGCTTCGCCTTGCAACAGCCTTGCACGAAGGACCGGGATGTCAAATTTCATTAGGGACTTTTCGTGTATCGCATACGCTGCAGATTTCTGGTCTTGTGCATGGCCGCCAGCTCAATCTGTGCTCAACGTGACGGAAAATGTTCCCGCTAAAATGAAGAACTCTATAGTACGGTTTACGGAAAGTCTATTCTTTGCCATAAGCAGGAAAAAACTCGTCACGCAACGGTTTGTCGAGCAATAAAAATCGGGAATGGGTTCGCGTTTTAAGGCCGTTACAAGGAACATGTCCATTTATTCCAAGCACTTTAAAAAGGCAAAATACCCGTACTTGCTTTCAGGTAATTACAAAGCAAATAAAGAAATGCTCGAAGCATTTTAAGCGCGTCTGTGTTAGCCAGCCGCTCGTGACGAGAGCTTAGAACGCGCCGTTTTGGCCAGGGGGACCGCAATGTTGCACATAACACGGTACAAAAAAAATTACCATATATTAACATACTGTTTTTTACAAAGCAATAGATAAATCCCCTAAACACGAAGATTATGTTACTAGGCAGTTTTTGCATAGCGTACGACACCCCTAAACTTCAGTTGGACGCACAGCGCACTGACGTTCAACCGTCGCTACCAACTTTCACGAGCGGCTTGATTGCCGAGTTGTGCAACTTATTAAAATAGCTTATATAAATGTAAATGACTGTAAAAAAAAATCGTTTTTTTTTGGTTTTATTGCAAAACATTGTTTTTTTCTGTTTTTTTTTCGGTACTCTTTGATGCGTACTTTAGCTGTTTAATATCTTATATTGCGCCGTCATCAAGCATCACGTAAAAGTTGGGGCCGTCAGTTTGACGTCAGTGGGCTGCACGGCGAACTGAAGTTTTGGAGTGTCGTATATGTGACAAAATGTGTAAGGACTACAACATTTTTTTTTTAGAGTGATGAGCACGGCAACGTTTCTGGCGCGCACTGAAAATTGTGCTTCAAAGGCGCAGCGCGAGCTTGCGGTTGTAATGATACACCGCTCGGTAGTCTACGGTAACAAACTTCCTATCAAAAACCATAGAGCAGTTTGACCACGTTTTGCAATACACTAAAACCGAGATGGTGAGCAGTGAGTTGTGAGGCTGTGACGCGAAGACACCAATACTGTGAACGCTGCTCTTCCGAAGCTTGACGGTCACCGTTCACGGCTCTCTTTTTAGAGCACTAATGGCCAGGCAAAGCGCAAACATATCTTCATCACCCTCAAAAATATTCTGCCACAAATAGTATACGTGGCCGGTGCCTAAAACGCGCTCGCTCACCACAAAACTTCGCAATTTGAAGGTTTCTGCAACTTTTAAATAACAGCATGCTCGTTTTCTTAACTTGTGCCAGCACCTCCGTCACCTGTAATATGATCCCTCCCTAACCGCTTCGCATTTGTAGACAAATACATTATTTTTAGCGCTCTGAACAGCATCCGCGAGCAGGCGCACGGGATATCCTGGAGAATCTATCCCCGTCTCTTCCGCCATCTTGGAACTACCGCCCCGCCACCTATAGGGCGTTGGAGTTGCGAATAGATGGATGGGGACAACTATTACAATGGCTCAGCGCTCGGCTGACTTAACCGAACGCGGCGTCAGTGTTCGGCTGGAGTTCATGTTCTCCGGTGAGGGGAGGAGGGGCTCTTTTGTCACCACTCCGGCCTGCATGAACAATGCAGCATGCACGGCGCCCAGGCCTTGTGTTGGGTAAACAAACACCGAGGTGTGGGGGTGACAAACGGGTCAGAGCGCTTCGCCGATAGTGACATCGCTGAATATCACATCTTGCGGCACACCTTAGACGCGTCGTGTAACTACAATCTATATTCCGGGGAGTTCACTATAAACGAACTTGGGACAAGGATATGAGTGAATGGATAACAAAGAGAACCCACATAATAGCCACGGCAGTGGTCGCACCTTCTTCAAGAAGGTTGCGTTCAGAAAAGCACCCAACGTTGGGGGACACTTTGTTGGCATTTTGAGAGGTAATCCAGCACCTAGTTCGTTTCCTGTACTGTTCTCTGCTTATCAATGTTCGCTTAGAGACAGTGATCGCGAGAGCAATAAGCGCCGGACTGATAACACAAAGAAAGAAAAAAATACTCGGCGTTTTGCTTTAGCAAGGTGAAATATACAAAAAGCAAAACAAAAATGTATACTTTTTTGTATGTGTCCACTTCTCATTTTTTTCTATTTGTTATTTTCTTGACACTCAAGTCTGCATTGCTCTCGTAGGTCGTTTCCCGGTCTGCTTGCGCCTCAGGGTGGCATCTTTACTTCCGTAAAACCACACCTTTTGTTTGAGGATTTTTTTGGAGGAAACTTTATAGAAACAAAAGGCGCCTTTGGGAAGGCGATGGGAGAACCTCCATGTACGAACTTTGGGCTGAAATATGAGTCACAGTCGGCAAAAAAGCGATATTTTCACGAGCTCAGTTAAAGTCACCGTAGCTAATCGGAGATAGCAATAGGATTTGGTTGCTCGAAAGAATGTTCACGTTTGCTCGTGCTACGCCCTCGCCACTTCATACCGAAAAACTCAGAAAATGGCGGAATGTCAAAAATGTATTTAAGATAATGAGTACAAGATACCTTAAAATAGAGTATCAAATACTCTCCATCAAAGGTATTTGCAAGATACCAATATACTCCAAAAAGTATTTAAGGTACAGTATCTTCAGTAGAGTATTTGAGATAGGCACAAGTCTGGACTTTCTGCGTACCGCGTGAGATAATCAGTGGCAACGATTATCCAACGGTTCCCCAGGGTCGACGGCGGGAAGGACTAAGTAGATCCATTCCGATCTGCTGGAATGGTGCAGTTGGCGGGGCAATTGGCTGCAGGAGACCTGCCGGCTTTGTCGGCGGTTTCTTGCGTCGCTGGCACTCGTGGCATGATCGGGTGTAGAGGTGGACAGTTTTGGGGAGCTTGGGCCAGTAATACTTTTCACGAATACGGGCCAGCGTCCGGCTGTAACCAAGGTGTCCGGACGTCGGGTCGTCGTGACATGCTTGAAAGATCTCCTCCCGAAGGTCGGTCGGGATTACCAGCAGCCACGGCGAGTTGTTGTCCCCGAAGTTCTCTTTGTAGAGTACGCCTCGTCGAATGGCAAAGGTCGGCAGGGCTCGTGAAAAAACACGTGGTGCGGTATTCCCGCGCCCTTCCAGGTGCTCGATTAAGGCGCGCAGCTCCGGATCGTCTCGTTGACGTCGTGCCATGTCGTCGGTGTTCACTGCTCCTAGGAAGCACTCGTCGTCATCGTCGTCACTGCTGCCGGAAGGTGTTTCGACAGGGGCCCTGGACAGGCAGTCAGCGTCGCTGTGCTTGCGTCCCGACTTGTAAACCACAGTCATGTTGAACTCTTGTAGTCGGAGGCTCCATCGAGCGAGGCGTCCTGATGGGTCCTTGAGGTTCGCAAGCCAGCAGAGCGAGTGGTGGTCCGTGACTACACGGAACGGGCTCCCGTACAGGTACGGCCGGAACTTCATGATTGCCCATACGACCGCAAGACATTCTTTTTCAGTCGTGGAGTAATTTCCCTCCGATTTGGACAGCGTCCGACTTGCGTAGGCGATGACTCGCTCGGTGCCTTCTTGCACTTGAACCAGTACCGCTCCAAGTCCTGCATTACTAGCGTCCGTGTGAATCTCGGTTTCAGCATCCTGATCAAAGTGTCCAAGAACAGGAGGAGTCTGGAGTCTTCGCTTCAGCTCGTCGAATGCCTGCTGCTGCTCCTCGGCCCATTCGAACTTCTCGGCTTCCTTCGTGAGTTGTGTGAGCGGTGCGGAAATCCTTGCGAAATCCCGAACGAAGCGTCGATAGTAGGCACAAAGTCCAAGGAATCTTCGCACGGCCTTCTTGTCTGTCGGCGCTGGAAATGCCGCGACAGCGCGAGTCTTCTCGGGGTCTGGGCGGACGCCTTCGTTACTAACCACGTGGCCTAGGAACTTCAGTTCGTCATAGGCGAACCGACACTTTGACGGCTTCAGGGTGAGTCCGGCGGTCCGTATGGCTTGGAGAACAGCTCGGGGTCGTTGCAAGTGCTCGTCGAAGTCGCTGGAAAAGACTACGACGTCGTCGAGGCAGACGAGACAGCTCTGCCACTTCAGTCCTGCCAGTACTGTGTCCATGACACGCTGGAAAGTTATATGAAAAGAAGAAACAAATCGGAGAGCTTTTCTCCGCATACACTCAATGGCCGGTGAGCTTTTCTCTGCATCCGCCGGTTTTGCAGTGAGCTTTTCTCCGGTAAGCTTTTCTCCGGGATTCGCTACTTGGAGACTGGAAACAAGTCCAATGAAGCTAAGTACTGAACAAGTGATCTGTTGGCATAACGCGATTGCGCGATACCCAAGCTAATGAATATCGTGCCTACAATGTTTTAGGTTATGAAAGAACCTGCGCTACTTCGAGAGGTAGTTCAATTTCTGTTTTCTAACATGTTTTAAGTGCTCTCTCGACACCTTGACCTCAGGTCATTTGTGGGGAATTGAAGGATGGGGAGTGCGGTGGGTGTGAAACGCTTAAAAGTGGTGCCGGAGACGTGTCTTTAGACACACCATGTGAAAAGCAAGGAACATCATGTGAGACCGAACACTGCTTCTGCGTATTATCTGTACTAATGTCTGTAATTTTCTTATTGTAAATAAAAATAATCACGCTTTGAAGCCAACGCGCCATAGTGAATTTAATTTTAAATTGATGGTGTTTTTTAAATATAACTCGTCAAGACCCGAATTTTTGAATGACTCCTTAAAAAACCCGATTTCTCCCAGATTATCAGGTATAAGAATAGCGCCCGATTTTTCAAAAATACAGAACTCAAAACCGAAGACCCTAATAACGCACCCTATTGAAATTGCGACAAGTAACTTCGTGCTGGTTTGCAAGAGTGTAAACAAATACATACGAAATATGCAGACAAAAGTTATAAATCTTCAGCACTGACGCACAAAACCTACTTAAATACGAAAATAGGGTGAAATCTGCGGGTCGACGTATATATATATATATATATGTGTATATATATATATATATATATATATATATATATATATATATATATATATATATATATATATATATATATATATATATATATATATATATATATATGCATGAAGAAAAAATTGCAATAATTTGTGTCAGCCTCAAGAGGGTTCGAACCCAGGCGAGAGAACCGCTACGCGGCAACACCAGAGTTGGTCGTGGGCAACCCGGCGCAATAACCGCTGCGCCACGCCTTTTTTTTTTTTTTTAATGCGAATAGCATTCTTTGGATACTTCACGCACTTTTCGTCTATGTATCTATCTATCATTGCAACACGTGTGGCTGCGTTCCACGATTTCAGCAGATAAAGATTCTGGGTAGAAGCCGAGAGACGGTTGCTCGAGAGCTATTGGAAGCGTTCTTTATCAAAAAAAGTGGGACGGCCTGTGTCAGCGACACTTCTATTGTTCTTCATAGTAATGAGTTTCAGTTTTTGAATGATCGTGCACAAAATTAGTCAACTTTTATGTGGTGTTGCTTTGCCTGTCGTGAGTATATATATGCCTGCTTTTCCTGAGTAAAAACTAGTTGAAAGTCAGCGCTTGTCCGGTGTACTTCTTGTCCTTGTCTTTTTTGCGCTATTTTAATTGTATATATCTATCTATCTATCTATCTATCTGGCTATCTAACCCCTTACGCCGCGGGTCGATAAATAAATAAAAAAGACCGGCGCCGGCTGGGATTCGAACCGTTGACCCCTTGATCAGCAGGCCAGACGCGCTAACCACAGAGCTATGAAGGCACTTTTTTTTTCTTTATTACAGAGCTATGAAGGCACTCATTCAACGCACTCTAAACGGTTGTTTATATCTTTACCATAGACGCGCTTACAGCGCTGTCACAGCTACGGTGGCGCGCGTTCCATGCACGAGGGCTCATTCCGCTCTCGTGAGGCTGAGCACGGCCGCTAGCTCACCCTCTCCCGCGCTCGGGAGAGGGTGATGTAGCGGCCGTGCTCAGCCTCACGAGAGCGGAATGAGCCCTCGTGCATGGAACGCGCGCGCACCGGTAGCTGTGACAGCGCTGTAAAGCGCGTCCTATGGTAAAGATATAAACAACCGTTTAGAGTACCGTTGGTTGAGACTAGCTGAGACGCCAGAAAGTCTGGTCGGTACCATTTTGAGTGTTTGTGCGTATGGCGCGTGCTTTGCTCGCCTTCCTAAGTGACACAAACGCACGTGCTGGGCTGCGGAGATCGTGCGCAGGGCTGTGAAAGTGTCAACAAATTTAGAATCGCCTCAAGAGTGGGCTGGCGTATCTAGAGTGTGCCGGCCACCTGACGAACGCGCATAACTCCGCACCGTTTGATGCTATTCGCATTAACGTAGATAATCATTCCCAAAGGATGGGTTCTGCTGATTTTTTTCTTTATTTGCACAAAACACGCATTACACGTAAAACACTCACAAGACACTGGGGCTGAAACGCCTCGTGCCCTCACCTGGGGCCGTAACGATCCTTAAAACTTTTTCATACCTATTAAGTCATCTAACAAGCCAACCCACTCGGGCGGGGTCTCACTCATTTCTAAAACACTCTTGACCTGCAAAACAACTTCAATAAAAAAATAGACGCGCTGACTTTGGGCGGACTTCGGCATGCCACACCGCCATGCGGGACTTCCACAGACCGTACAATCCAAGGGCCATAAACAGATCGTAAGGCACAGTTTCACCTTTCTCCACGGGAAGAAAACGAATGGTGTATTCATCAATGCACATATCTTTCTTCAGGGTCCGCTGTAAGACATTCCAAAAGAAGACAGCGTCCCAGCAATGCAGGAACGCATGCTCAATAGTCTCAGGCTGTCGACACAACGAACAATTGACACCCCAAGGAACGTACATGCCCCGCTCCTCAAGCCTCACCTTCACTGGCAAGGTGGCAGTGTGTACACGGAAGAAAAACGTTTTTACCGCTGGCGGCACACACATTGTCTTAACACGGGTCAGTACGTCCTGTCCAGGACCTGCCACATACGGCAGTCGGTAAAGTGGCACCGGAAAAAGCACGTCAAGAAGGTCGCGGGTCAATCTTTTGCGCGTTACACTCGACAAATAGTCCATTGAAAATCTCACTACCAAAAATTGAAAGGAGTCTACAACTTCTTTTATAAACCCACCCATCTTTGCGGGCGGACCGACCTCTGAAGACACAAGGTAAGACGGCAGAAATTGAGCTAAGCGAGTTTGGATCATAACCTGCAACAGTGGATTCTGTTGATCGCGTAAGAAAAGAAAACGAGAAACAGTCTTTCGAACAAAAAGATGGGCGAGCCCTACCCTCCTTTGGAGACACGGCGAAAAAGATTATCTCGGCACATCGGTTCGCTCCCCGACAACCAAACAAAGAGCGCGAAAACTCGATGCATCTTCTGGATGCAGCTTCGCGTACAGCATAAGACTTGGAGGACATACCATAGTTTGTCGGTTAAAAATACATTACATACGGTTGCACGAGCAAAAATAGACAAATTGCGGTTGCGCCACCCGGATGTGCTTTTCCTAAGCTTACTATAGACTCCCAGTATGGTGTTGTGCTTTTCATGTGCTGCAACGGGGCCCCGAGGTATATATATTTGCACGGGGTAGTGTCCTATCGTATCCCTTCGTACACTGGTGGCGTTGTAGCCCACGTCCCATGCCATAGACCAACACTTTTGTCCGGATTAACCGCAGCCCCCGTTGCAGCGCAGAAAGACGTGCAAAGACTTAGAACTTCTACGACACTCTTTTGTCGGCACAAAACAGCGCGATATCGTCCGCGTAAGACAAAACCTTTGTTTCTACAGAACCCATTAAAAACTCTCTCACATTCTTGCTTTGAATTATGCTTAAACATAAGGGCTCCAAATACAAAGCGAAACAACGGGGACAAGGGGACACCTCTGCCTCACAGAGGCCGACACGGGAATTTTCGGTGTTAAAGAATGGTTCAGTACTAACTTGGTGGTGCACCCGGTGCATGCCATACGGATCCCGTCAAAAATAATATTACCTGCATTGACCCGCTTTAAAACAGCCCAAAGCACATCATGCCGCTCGCTGTCGAATGCTTTCTGCCAATCGACTTGGATCATGGCTACCTGGCCTGCTTCGTTTTCGACCGATTCTAGAATAGTGCGCGCAACATGAATGTTTGTTTGAATGGATCGTCCCCGGATCCCACAGGTTTGGTGTTCACCAACAAGCTCTCTGACAACATGCTGTAATCTGCTGGTCAAAACTCGCGCAAATATTTTATAATCGACGTTGCACAGAGTGATTGGTCGATATTCGGTGACGCATCTCGCCTGTATCGCGTCAGGCGTCTTTGGGATGAAAACGGTGTGCGTATTTAAAAAGGAAGGTGGCAACGCATTAAAAGAGTAAGCCTCGCGAATCACTTCTAAAATGAAAGAGGACAACGGATCCTTGAATGTTTTATAAAACTCTCCACCAAGGCCGTCAGGTCCCGGCGTTTTGTGGGACGACAAACCGTCTATGGCGCGCTCAATCTCCTCGAGCGTCACCGACTCTTCCAACCACTCTTTTTGTCGTCAGCGAGCCTAGGCATTCTTTCTAACAACGTTTCGAGGTCAGCTTTCCCTAAAGACCGATCCACGCCACCGAATAGCTCCGAGTAATAACTCACAAAAACCTGTTCAATAAAATTCTTATCGCTACTCGTAACGCCTCCATGATAAATAGCGGGAATCTCTTTTGTTATCGCGGATTTCTTCTCGTCGGCCAAGGCCCTCCGCGTGGGTTGTTCGCCTAACAAAAACTTAGCTGCCCGCGCGCGCACAACTGCTCCCCGGTACCGCTGTTGGTGAAAGCCGTCCAGTTTCGTTCTAATTTCCTTTATTTCCTCCCCCATCGTGCCCGGGTTAGCACTTTCAATGCTGAAAAGTTCGCTCCAATACTTCTTTAATTCTTTCTCCTCGCGGTGCGCCTCGCGCTTTAATTGAGTCGACCTTTCGACTGCGGCCTGCTTTACTTCTTCTTTAAAAAATTCCCACTTTTCGAGAAAACAGCTCCCTTGCATCGCAGTTATTTTGTTAAATATTTCTAAAACGGCCTTGGCAAAATCGTTGTCCTTCAGCAAAGTGTTGTTTATTTTCCAGAGTTGCCAATCAAATTTCTTTCTGCGCGGTTCCTTTTTTCCCAGCGTCACGCTCACCAGGCAGTGATCGGTATAAAAAAGCGGCGTCACTAAATAATCTGTCGAACTGCTGATAGCTTCAGTAGAGACGTAAATGCGGTCTAATCGAGAGTGGAACGCCCCTTGAAAATAAGTGAACTGGAGTCTGTCTCGTCTCGCCCAGGCGCGCGCTTCATCTTCCAGGAAATGCTGTTCCAGCGACTCTGCCAGCACCTCTGCGCTCCTATCGCGATTTCCTCTGGGCGGTACTCTGTCTTCCGGGGTGCAGACGCAATTAAAGTCCCCCATGACTACGACAACCTTGTCGTAGTGTAAGTATGTTTTCAAAAACTCAAAAAACACTTTTCTTTCGCTGGCCTTATTGGGCGCGTACACACATATCACTCGCCAGTCACGGTTAAACAAAACGAAATCACATGAGATGAAGCGACCACACTCATCCACGACAACGGTCAAGCCTCGCAGTGGCACTGACTTTTTTCAAAACAGGAAACAGCCCGCCGACGCCCCGACCGCATGACTCGCACAAATTTCATTACGACCGAGAAAGGGTCTGAGCGCTTGCTCTATGTCGGGATCAGGTGACATTTTTGTTTCCTGTATGGCGAAAAAATCTATTTCCTCCTCAGCCAGTAGCCTTTGGAGGTGGTATTGTTTTTTCCGCGAGTTGAGGCCACGAACGTTAAGTGTCGCGAAACGAATCGAGTCGCGAAGATCAAGCGTGGTCGGGTCGAAATCCATAGTTCCCCCTTCTAAAGTAAGAAACCTCCAACAGATATTAAAAAAAGGCAGTGTTACACAAACCGGACCTTCCTTGAAAGGACACTCACTGCGAGTTCTTACTGCAGTGGTCTTCGGGTGTAGGAAAAATGTCCCCGGAAAAGATGCCCCCGGAAACGATGTCCCCGGAAAAAAAGTCCCCGGACAAAATGTCCCCGGAAAAAAAGGCCCCAGGTGGGAAGTAGGAAAAAATGTCCCCAAAGGATTCTCTATCTCTGGGTTAATTCCCTGATCGTCATGGTCTTCGGGCGGTCCGGTCATACGTCCTTGGAAAAAAAGGCACCCTGTGGCAAGTAGGAAAAAAACGGCCCCAACAAATGAGGACATATACGATTCCCCGAGGTACACATCGCGACACTGATAGCGCAAACACAACATCGGCGCATTTTCACATTTTACTTAGAAAGCGTATTAGTGGGAACGAAATTTTACCGTCTGCATTATATCCTCAAATGAGCACTTTCAGTACCTATGATAACTTTGATGACAACCTTTCGTTTCTACGAAAAAAATATAAAAAAACAACAACTAGCGATTGTTTATTCGAGCTAACAGTGTCGAACTTTTTACCTATTTTGGAAATGGTACACAAGTACCTCTCAAATTTCCCCAAACACAGAAATTCGGTTTTATCTAGAAGTGTTATAAATGCTTATTTCACAACGAAAAAAAAAACCACGCAATATTTGGTTTTGGCAAACACAATGATTTGATTTCCAAAATACCCCAAAATAGATTATTTCGGTTGCTTTGTGTGACTCCTAGTCTCCCTTTCTACCTCTAGGTGGGTCAGGTCATTTGTGACCGGATAATGACAGGACCGCCCGAAGGCCATGAGAATCGGGGAAAACCCAGCGATAGAGAACCCTTTGGGGACATTTTTTCCTACTTTCCACCTGGGGCCTTTTTTTCCGGGGACATATTTTCCGGGGACGTTTTTTCCGGGGACATTTTTTCCGGGGACGTTTTTTCCGGGAACATTTCTTCCGGAACCCGTTGTCTTCAGTTGGTATGCGAGGCTTAGCCTGAACACGTGTTCGCTTGGCAGAAGTCCCGGCGTCCGGATGCGTTGCCGTCCATCCTGCTGCGGCGTCTTCCGGGGTTGACGTTGGGTCTCGCAGTCGCTTGACTACCTGGCCCATCTCAACGTCCGCGTCTGACACTAGAGCCCAGGGGTCACGACTAGGTGCACCGTCGTCACTTTCCCTCGGGGCAATCCCGTCGCTTTGACTGTGGTCTTGCCCTTGGGTCTGTGGCTCCTCGATCTTCGCGCCTGCCGCCCCCGCGCCTTGCTGTACGGGCTCGGAGCTGCTTCTTTCAGTCGGTGCGGCCGGATTATCGATGTCTGCTGGGGTAACCGACTCACCGCCGTCGGGCGGCGGCAATGCGGTCGACCCAGAAGCACCGACCGCTTCCTCCGCTTCGGCGTCGTCCATCACGAAGTCTAACTGGTCGTCCGCCTTGCGGTCGCGGGCCATCGACGCGTAGGTCTTGACACAGTCGTCGGCCTCATGGCCAAAGCGATTGCAGTCGGAGCGTCGGGGGACACGGCAGTCCCGGCGGATGTGGCCTGTACGACGGCAGCGCAGGCAAAGCGGAGCGCGTCCTGGCACAACAAGCACCTTACACCCCTCCAGGCGAATTTCATGGGGAAGGCTGTCGACAGTGTAGCCTTCCTTGAGGGTCAGACGCACACTTCTGGTGTTGGATTCGACTGTTTCGAAACCCCTTCTCCCGGAAGAGCTCCCTGGTGATCTCGGAGACCTTGCCATAGCGCTCCAGGTCTTTCTTTACCTGGCCGTTGGGCACGTCCTACGGGACCCAGTGAAGTTTCACCTTCACCGCCATGTTCACCGGGTCGATGACAAGGCACCGCCCTCCTTGATGGTCAGCTCCTTGGCGTCGACCAGTCGTTGCTTCGCTGCGAGGGAGTGCATCCTCAAACTCCAGACGTGGTTCATCTGATAAGGGCCGGCAGAAGCCAGGTCCTTCATTACGTCGAGCCTTTGTAGTTCTTCTCGGAAGTCTTGCACTCGGTAAGGACGGCCTTTCACGTTGCAGTGAAGAAAAACAGTATTTGTTACAACGTATCCGGTGGGCTGCTGGGGAAGGATAACCTGGTAATCATCGGTTGCAGCATTGACAGTAGTACCACGGCCTGACGGGGCCGCTTTCACCGCTCCGACGGAGCTCATGATTACACGTCCTACTCGTTCGAGTGCCGGAAGTGCAGACGGCGACAGAGGCATAAAGCTTGGTTATGACCTTGCGTACGGTCGCCCGGTGCGGCTCGCGGAGGTATGTCGTGCAAAATGCGCTCAGGAACCTCTCTGAATGGTACTACCGTGAACCTACCTGGCTAAAGGAGTCGCGCATAGTCCCGGCCTCCTTAATCATCGATTACTTTTTTCAGGGGTCTGCCTAGAATAATTTAATACCGCAAAGTTCGTCTCTTTCTCGAGATCTCCCATTCAAACTGACCAGAATTTTAATCGCGTTTGGAACCACCTTCCGCTCTTTTTTAGGCTCTTTTTTGTGTCGAAGCGATGTCAACGCTCATCAAGAACCCATGTCTGGTGTAACTTTGATAACTGTGCGCTCATTTTTATTTTTTTAACGAGAAAACGAATTTTTCCATTGAAATTTTGACAGGGTACCAGCGTCCAAAGATAGATGGCGCAAGTGGACGGTATATCGAGGAACTCTAGTGTCCGTGATTGCTGGGTATGAGATGTACGTTGCCCAGCGCTCGTTGGCCATAAGGGCTACAAGCGCCTCGTCAGCAGTGTTGCCAATTTAGCTACTTTGTAGCTAGATCTAGCTACTTTTGGGGGCAACTAGCTACGAAATTTCTCCGTCAGCTACGAGTAGCTAAATTGGCTCTTTTTCTAAAATCTAGCTCCATACTTAGCTATTTTCGTGAATTCTAGCTTTTTATAGCATATTTTCTGCGGTTGGTAACTTGGTAACTTTTTTTTTACTTGGGTTGTGGACTACATACTATTGAGTGGGCCACATAAAGGTTTGGGGACCGTTACAAGCGGTACTTGAATTTTTCTGCGCTGTATCCAAACGCGCCACTAGTTCTCTTTACCGAGATAGAGTGGCTCAATGTTGCTGGAGTTAACTGAAGTCATGATAAGTATGGATTGTAGACCGGATTAATCGCTGAGGAAAGAATCCACTGCGCGCTTCCGCGGCTGTGACCCCCATAAAAACTGCATGATTTCGCCTCAATTTCGAGTCTGTAAATGAACCCAATTAACTCCTTCTAAACGCAGGATGTACACAAAATTCAGCGTGGTCTGAACCAATTTAGGCGCGCGGGGTCGAGTTTCGGTTCTAGCAGACGATTTTCTGAATGTTTGGAGGCCGTTCCCTTCCGCGCGACGGACCTTCAATTATACTTCAGGTATACTTGAGTAGTTGAGTTGAATCGTGCCTGTTTTAGGCTCACTAGTCAGAACTGATAACTTTGCTTCTTAATCTGGCGAGTTTATCGATATTTCTTCCAAAAATCCACTACCAAACGGCGGTGCAATGAGAAATAAATATTGTTCTAATGTGTATATGCTGGTTTAAATGTTCATTTGATAGAAGTGCTATGTTTCAATAAGACTTGGGTAAATTTAGCTACCTTTAGCATATTTCTGGAAACTTTAGCTACTTTTAGCTATTTTTGGGTAGCCTTTTAGCTACTTTTCTTCCTTATGATTTGGCAACACTGCTCGTCAGGATGCGCTCTTGAAGCCGCTCGACTGGCTCCATATCGGATCGTAGCGTCAGCTGTGGTTTGACTTGAAGTGAAACGGAGTGTTGACGAATCGGAGCCGAGACTGCGCCAGTCTCGGATTAAATACCAGTTTGCCCGCGCGCTGGCTGAATTTTCCTGTAGACCCCTCAAGGCAGAGATGCAATTGAGATAAGAGGTGCTATGCAGACGATGAAATATCTATTATTTGCCACGTATTAAGCTATAGTGCAGCTTCTGACGTTGCTATACGTGACGCGTGTATTAAAGGAAGGACAGTTTTCTGGACGGAAATATTGTCACGAATGACAATTTATGAGGCGATGATAACTGAAGAAACTAAACGTTCGCGTGCTTGCTCACGCCACTCGGCGGTGCGTATCCGGTTCTCCGTTCGCGGAACTGAGGCCAGATTCTCGAAGCGCTTCTTAGGCTACGACAACATAGCTAAGAAGTTCGTAAGTTACGAACATCGCAAGAGGAGAAATCGGTATTCAGGAACGCGTTCTCAAGAGAGAGGACGAAAGTGGCGTCCCAGTACGTAAAAACTGGAACTTCCGGTGTCCCCCAAGCTCCCGATCCCCGCGAGAGCAAGCTTTTGATATGACGACAGCGTCTTCGGCCACACGAACAACCGATCGGAGAGCTCGGAAGGGTTCACAGCACGTGGAGTTCGAACATCAAACGCAGGTAACCGCTTTCCGCCAACGCTTGTTGGGGGATAGTGTCCGAGCAGTGAAATGTCGACTTTGCCACGACTTGAATGGGCCCGAATGCCGAGGCCGAGACACCCCTTTCGTCGACTGCAACGAACGCGATCGCTACGAAGTTAACACAACTGTCATCGTTGCTGAAAGGAGACGGCCAACGCCGCTCGTTTGCAAAGCGGCGTATATGAAAACAAATCGTCACGGCGTGTTTCGCGGCCTCGGAGATGCAGGAGCAAGCCGACGTCCAAGAAGATACGTTTTAAGGAGAGTGTCAGCAAGAGCCGCGTAAACCTATTTACACTCGGAGCGACTTGCGCGTTTGATTGAAGCGCTGTATTCGCGCTGTTAGACCGTGTTAGAGGCGGGGTTTGAGCCGCACGTCCGGGAGCTTCCTGGCTCGTGACGACGACCATTCCCCGAAGTGAAGAACCCAGGGGTCCAGTGGAAGTGGGAGAATTGGTAACGTAACGAACGGTTTAATTACATGGTTGCGATACAGTCGTCAAATCCGAGAGAACTAACTGAGCAGCCTCACGCTCCGCCTTATATAGGGTCCGTTTTCTCCCTCACTCCCCGCCAGGGCAGCAAGTGCGCAGCAGCAACCCGCCGTCAAGTGCGTCGTAGCAAAGTCCGCCGCGTCGTAGCCAGAAGTGCGTCGTAGCCAAAGTTCTCCGCAGTTAGGTCATGCCTCTCTCCCTTTCCTGAGCGCACCAACCCCCACGCACACACACACGTCCCGTTGACGTCACGGACGCGCTGAGACCTGTCTCCGCAGGCGCAGACACGTAGGCGACGGTCCCGTACTCGTCGGGACTCGTTTCGTGCAGGAACAGACAGGCAGGCGACGGTGCCGGACAGATTCATGACTCGTTTCCGCAGCGTTGAAACTCGGAAGAAGGTTGCCGAAGGTTCCATTCTTAACAGCCCCTCCAGGGTCAGGGAAACCTCGAATGGCCGGTGGTACAATCGCTGGCCTGAAGAGGTGGGCTGGGAGTAGGCCTTGAGAAGACGCTGCAAGCACCAAACAAACTCCCAAACCTCTCACAACGGAGGCATCAGCGGAAACGTCCCCCACAACACCACGCCACACAGCAGTCAAACGCTCGGAATTCGCCAGAGACCCGCCAGACTAAATTACGGATTACAAAAATTTGCAAAAAAACTGCAAATTGACCCGCTGTCGCCAAAACAAAACTCATTTCTCCAAAAAGGTCACTATGAACAAAATACAAAAGACAAAAACTCTTCGCAATTTGTGAGGTCTTTTTGGGGTTTTAACGAAGTGCCCCCACTTTGATCCTCATTCCCGTGGATGACGGAGACCTCTGAGATCATCACTCCCGCTTTTGGTGATATCAGAAAAATCTGCTCAACCCATCGGCATTGCCGTTAAATTTGCCTTTCCGGTTTCTTACGCTGAAGTCATAGTGATCGATTTTCCCGTGATTTCTAGACGTGAAGATGCGGTCCTTATAGCGCCGAAAAAACAATCCGCCTTTTTCATGCCCCGTCACATTGGTCCTAGCAATCTCCTGAGCTGTACCGCGAAACCCTGACGCACTAGGGTCGCTCTTCTGCTCGACTGTCAAAGACGCTCTGTCTACTCGCAGCAGACGATCAAAATTACGTGACGTCGGAGCTATGAGAGATCTTCTAATGATCCCGTCTTCCACCGCCTTTTTCACCGGCGTGTTGGGACGGCGTAAGCTTTCTACTGCTGCGAGGTCAGGCTGTTCTACAACCTGGTACCCCTCATCCCGTTTCTCTGCCTTCAACTCTGGGAGTGCCCTCTCCCCGTCAGCTGCCTCTGGCTCTGGATCACTCGTTAACAAAGGGGCGAGCTGACGCGATTTGGACCTCGTACACGACTGAACTAGTCCTTCTCCCAGTTGTTGACCCCTTTCGCGCAGCAGGAAATCTGACCGGTTAGAAAACAAATAGGGATACTCCAACGGGACTGTTTGCGAGACAGCCGCCTCTGTCACCAGCTCTCCGAACGGGCCAGTTATCCTTACTGTCGCCATAGGCAGACAGACACTGTGCTTTTCGAGCAGCTGCTTGATCCAAACTACCTTTCCAGTAAAATCGGATGGCGTTACAAACGACGGATGAACAACGTCCATCGTCGCTGCACTGTCACGAAGCACCCTGCACGGCTTTCCGTTTACCTGGAGCTCGTGAAGATAGGGACGAAGGAGCTCCAGGTCCTCGTCACTACCGGTCACGGTCGAGAACACAACCCGCGGTTTCTTACATCTGGCCGCTGTGTGTCCCGGCTCCTGACAGTTGTAGCACAGGAACGGCTTCCTTGCCTCGAACTGCCCTGTTTGGCTTTTCCGCGCCTCGTCTCCGTTCGAGTGTTCTGCGCTCTTTTCTGGGACCTTTTGTCCTGCTTCGGGCTTCTCGGGCCCGTTTTCTCGCGAGCCGTTTCCCTGTCGGAAGGTCTTGCGCTGATTGCTCCGGCCGGGTTCGCTTTCCTCTCCGCTCAGCTTTCTACGCGTTGCGTACTCCTCGGCTAGCTCAGCGGCCCTTTCGACAGAGTCGACTCCTACCCTGTCCTGCACCCAGAGCTTGACTGACTGCGGAATGCTACGAAAGAACTGTTCGAGGCACACACACTCGACTACCTTGTCTCGGCTTTCGTACACTTCCTCGCTCTTCAACCATTCTATCAAATTGGTTTTAAGCCCGTACGCGAATTCCGAGTAGCCCTCGCTGCTCTTTTTGGATGCGTTGCTAAACCTTTGACGGAACGCCTCGGCAGAAAGGCGGTACCGTTTCAAAAGGCTGGACTTCACCTTGTCGTAGTCGTCCGCGTCTCCAGCACTAAGGCGCGCGACAACCTCTGCAGCCTCACAGGGCAACAAAGTCAAAAGCCGTTGCGGCCACGTTTCTGGGGCGAATCTCAACTTCTCACATGTCCTCTCAAAGTTCACTAAGAACAGGCCCACGTCTTCCCCAACTTTAAACGGCTGCATGAGCTTCTTCATTTGATAGGACTCGGTCTCACTTGCTCGCACCGGAGCCCCAACTCTACTGTTCTACGAGTTTAATCGCTGTTGTTCAATTTCGAGCTCTAGCCTTTTCAGCGCTCGCTCCTCTGTCGCAGCCTGCGCTCGTTCCTCTCTCGCTGCAGCCTGCTCTCGTTCCTCTCTCGCTGCAGCCTGCTCTCGTTCTCGTTCCTCTCTCGCTGCAGCCTGCTCTCGTCTCTCGTTCCTCTCTCGCTGCAGCCTGCTCCCGCTCTCGTTCCTCTCTCGCTGCAGCCTGCGCTCGTTCCTCTCTCGCTGCAGCCTGCTCCCGCTCTCGTTCCTCTCTCGCTGCAGTCTGCTCCTGCTCCTCTCTCGCTGCAGCTTGCTCTCGTTCTCGTTCCTCTCTCGCTGCAGCCTGCTCCTGCTCTCGTTCCTCTCTCCTAGCGTTCTGAAGCAGTTCCCACGCAATTTTAATTTCCTCTGCTTCTGCGCTCTCTGAAATCGCTTTACTGATCTCAGATTTCTTCATCTTTTGCTCCACCTCCACACCCAATTCTTCACACAAACAGAATAAATCTGTTCTCAGTAACCTCATTAGATCCATGATCGCTGCTCTTTAGCTTTGGCTTTGTTCTAAAACTTGTCGCAAGGTTGTACACAAACCCAGCGCACGAGTCAAAACTTAAGGATTCCCAGCAGTTCAAAATTAATCACCCATAATCTGAAGCCTGGCGAATCTCAAAGCAAAGTCCAAACGCTCACCCGCAGATGTAGCACGATGTCGCATGGTCCGATCCCAACCGCTGCCAACCAGTTGTTAGAGGCGGGGTTTAAGCCGCACGTCCGGGAGCTTCCTGGCTCGTGACGACGACCATTCCCCGAAGTGAAGAACCCAGGGGTCCAGTGGAGGTGGGAGAATTGGTAACGTAACGAACGGTTTAATTACATGCTTGCGATGCAGTCGTCAAATCCGAGAGAACTCCTGGAGCAGCCTCACGCTCCGCCTTATATAGGGTCCGTTTTCTCCCTCACTCCCCGCCAGGGCAGCAAGTGCGCAGCAGCAACCCGCCGTCAAGTGCGTCGTAGCAAAGTCCGCCGCGTCATAGCCAGAAGTGCGTCGTAGCCAAAGTTCTCCGCAGTTAGGTCATGCCTCTCTCCCTTTCCTGAGCGCACCAACCCCCACGCACACACACACGTCCCGTTGACGTCACGGACGCGCTGAGACCTGTCTCCGCAGGCGCAGACACGTAGGCGACGGTCCCGTACTCGTCGGGACTCGTTTCGTGCAGGAACAGACAGGCAGGCGACGGTGCCGGACAGATTCATGACTCGTTTCCGCAGCGTTGAAACTCGGAAGGTTGCCGAAGGTTCCATTCTTAACACCCTTATGTACACGCGTGAGCTTCTGGAATAATCGGCGTAAAATGCTCGATGCGTAGAACATTCGGACATCGAACAAGCAACAGGATTCTCGAATTTACCAGAACACTAAATTGAGGGAATAACAAAAGATGCGTCGCTCCCAGGAATCGAACCCTGGCTTTTCGCGTGGGAGGCAGGCACAATAACCGTTAAGCCACGCGCGCGCTGCCTACTTGGCCAGCTGCGTGCGCGGCAATATTAAAACTCCATAAAACGTAACCCGTAGTTCGTTTCAACAATGTATCTCCTCTTTTCGTGCAACCAAAGTTGACCAAAGCCGTGGTCTGCAAAGCTCAGGTCGAACCGTCCTTAGAGTAAAATGAACTATGTAGGAAAACATTAGTTTTCCTACATAGTTCTCACAGACGTCACAGCCGGGGCTTATGGGATATGTATGTCAGCGCCATTACCAGGTACTGACATAGTTTCGGGATCGGCAACGGCAACGTTGGCCGCTGCTGCATTGGCTGCGTCGGCGCACACAGTGCACGTTTCTTTCTTCTGGTGTACGGTCGTGGTCGCAGTGGCGCAGTCATGCCGATGCGCGCGATGTTCGGCTGCCGAAGCAGAAGCAAGTCCTCTGCGCAGCGGAGTAACACAAAGCCAAATGAAGGGCTGCACCGTTTGCCAAAGGTGATAACGCGACAGGGTGAGCGTACAAAGCTGCTGTACGAGAAACGCCGAAGCCCCTGGCTTGCTCGCATACATCAGAAGGATCTTAAGAACCCGGACAACGTTTGTGTCTGTGGTCGTCACTTTATTACCGGTAAGAAATACGTTGCTCAACTGAGCGTGGATTGCTGGATGCTTCTGTTCGCATTGCCGTAGCAGTTTTTGGTGTCTAATAGCGTTACACTGCAGGAATGTGCTTTTACCTTTCTCGCAGCATTACTTGTGTCTATGGGGCTGCGGCGCCGAGTTTACGCAGCTAAGGTGCGAATTCTAATGCGGCAAGTACAAGTATATCTCTTTGTTTCCAGGCAAACCTTCGGCTCTTCGACTATCATAAAGACGCTTGTTTTATAGCCTGTCAACTCGCCTCGCTCAGCACGACGATACGCTTCGATGGGAGACGCATCGCTGTCAGGCTCTTCACCCGTCCACTCGCAGGGTTCGCACAGGTGCTTGAAAACCTTGAAAACCCTTGAATTTGAAAATGCCATTTTCCAGACCTTGAAAGTCCTGGAATTTGTAGCGGTGCTTGAAAACCCTTGAATTTCCCTATGATAGTCAGTGGTGCTACATTTTTTATAATAATAAAATAGAATCATGATTTTTACGTGTATGTTAAAAAAAATTTGAAACTAAAACGAGGGAATTTTCTTATATGGCATACAACTCGACATATTTGGTTGATTCACGTTATGCGCCTGGCCACAATGGTGGCAGTCCCGGTGGTTCCGGATCCGGTCTCGCCCGTCCGCTTCTTGTGATATTGCGCCGTCGCTCACTCGCGTAGTGTTTGCTATTATAGCCCTGGTTTCCTTGTTTTGAGTCTGCTTTAGGCAGCACATGGTGGACATTGTTTAAGCTGTGCGCGATGCCCGGAAGTGTAACTTCCAGCGGTCATGGTTGGGTCATGACGACTACAGACACTGGGTTGTGTCGGACCGAGGGAGCATCAATCGGGCAAAATGCAGACCTTGAGGGAAGGCGTTTGACGTCTCGTCAATGGGCGAGCCCGTACCAAAAAACCACATTAAAAGTGTGAAGCACAGTGGGAACATGAAGAAGGCAGCAGGTAGCTCCATGAAGAACTATGTGACTCTGTGCTTCAGTGACCGATCAGTCTCCGCGGGATCCGTCCCCGCAGCCCCAGCAGAGTCATCGGTCTTGACCAGCACGTGCAAGGTGGTAGATAGAGTGCTCTAAATTTGGTGGATAGAGTGCTCTAAATGACTTAATTTACGCGGGATTGAATTTTTGCGAACCGTACCAAAGCTGAAAATTTGGAATTATTCGCGGGTTCTAATTTTTGCGACTCGAATGTAGCTTTCGAAGTGTTGATATTGTGCCCAAACTGTTTGCGGTACTTGTTTTTCACGAATCGTGGGCAATTCGCGAAAATTGTCGTTTACAGTATTAAAGGGGTCCTTTAAAATATCTTTCCAGGTCCTTAAAAGTCCTTGAAAACCCTTGAATTTTTTTCTTTGAAGCCTGTACGAACCCTGACTCGTTAAATAGTTATGGGCATTCAGGGCCTTGATGGTTTTCATCTGTTGTATCGACACGTGGTTCGTCGACAAAACCAGGTAGTTAATTATCTTCACGTGCGTCGTGGCTGGCAGTATGTCCGCATCTGGAGTGTATGAGTGGTAACTTGGGCCAGTTGATGATGCATTACAACAACAAAAAAAGCGCAAAAATTAGACAAAGGACGAGTGAGAGGAATGTACATGACCAGCGCTGACTTACAACTGAATTTTAATAAGAAGAAACATGAAATCCTCGAACCACCGAAACACAAAACATTACCAATATTATCAATGTGATTATAATCTTGCTTCGTAAAGACACATGTAAGCAATCCCGCTGCCAAACAAGGCATTGGACGGCGAACTGACACACATACCCTCCTCGAACCGTGACATGAGAAAAGCCTCCGTAATCCCTCGTTCTTTAGTAAGTGTGCCGCGTCACAATGGCAGTGTGAATGAAGAGTGGCGCACACCCGCACCTGGCAGTGTACCGCCAAGTGGCCGGAGGGGGAAGATCTCATGGCCAGGTCATGCTCACTTAAAGGGACACTCAAGTGGTTTTTGAGTTCGTGTTTTGATGATGACAGCTGAATTTAGACGCCCTAAGTATCCCTAAAAACCAAAAAGTATAGGCATACGGTGATTATTTCTTTAATAAAAATGTAATTGAAGGCCGCCAAACCTCGGATCCATCCGAAAACGAAACCACTCTCATTGGTCCTCGCACGCTTATCAAAAGGATCTCGGGCCAATGGCGTTGGACGACGTTCCGTCGCGCAGTGATCCCGAGGTAGCCGCATCGGCCGAACTGCTTTGTCATTCGAGCTTCGATCATGGCGGAGTTCTCTACGCTCGAGGACCTGACGCCGTTAGAGGTTGAAATTTTTCGGCGGACAGCCGACCTGGGGATGATTTCCTATGACGCCACTCCGACGTGCGATGTGGACGATAGCAGCGCTCGGAGTCATGTTCGGGTTCCGAGGACGACAAAACGCAGACCTTATCGGGCGTTCTTCGATTTGCGGTTTGGGCAAGTCCTAACCAAACCAACGTTTGACATCGCAGCGTTACCCCTGGTACGTGATGTCAAGCGATGTCGCCACGTTGACTTTCGCCTCGGGAGGATGGAGGGAAGGCTGGTTCAGACATGTGCAACGAGCGCGTAATTACGACTGCGTCCGTTGCAACCGGAGCGACCGCTCAGCGCCGCGCGTACACACACCTGCAACCACTACAACAAGCGCAGCGGGGCGTCAGCACGGCGACCGCTTCTATACGCCGCCGTCAGCTGTTTCAGCGGCCCCTCTTAAAAGGGGACGCACTGCTACTCAATGCTGTAACAGAATATAGACAGACAGTTTTCTGTAGTCAAAAGCTTTATTATTATTTTTTCTTGATAGGCTTGCAGGGTACAGTGAATGAAAAAAAATAAAATAAAAAGATGCAGTACGCCGTCTTGGACGATCACGACTCTAATACACGACGTTACCATAGTACTAGTATCGCCACACGCCTTTTCTAATTATAAGACAATGTAATCTTAGCAGAGATATAGCAACGTAGAAATATGATTTCGTGATCAGATAGACGTTGCGAGCGTTCAGGATTGCTAACACTAATCACTTTTCTCCGGTGATGAAAATGCGTGAAAATTCGCATCCTTTATACGGTACGCGCCAGTAATACCTTGAACTTGAGCACACGCATGAAATGCGCCCAATAAGAAATCCGGGCGATGTTCGAGGACACAAATGCTTAGAAAGCACCACTGTAGTCGAAGTAAACAAACACGACGGCACGGGCGTTTCTGCTGTCTTGAGAGTGCCGCCACGACATCGCCGCACGAGTAGGTGGATCTTCCCTTCTAGTACGTGCTGGGTTATCATAGCGACACACGACGACAATTCACAGTCAAGGATAGCGCTTTTACGCGGAACGATGAGCTTCCACCACGCCGACAACGTCAACGATCACCACCGACGCCATGTTCGCAGAGAAGAAGCCGGCCCGCGACTGGCACGACCGGCAAGCAAAGCGCGCCACCAGTTCTCCTCGACCTGTGATTGGTCTACCGCTGCGGTTGTTTCCAACGCAGCGGGGAAAGAAAGGCCGCCAAAATTTTCAAACATACGATAATTTCATTGGCCCTCGCAAGTACAGAAAAGAGTCCGCACGTATTTTATTCCTGCGTGATTAATAGGCGGTTCTGCCTTCTAAAACTGAAGATACTCATTCACTGACACTTCCTTAACGCCATCGCACCAAAAAGTAGCTTCCCCAAAAACCGCTTGAGTCCCCCTTGAATCTATCATTAATGTATCTGCCTGACTACCCGACATTTACTTTTCCACACGACAACGGGATCTTATATACCTATACTACCCCGACTTCACGGTTCACATGTGGAGTGGTGTCTGCGCATCTGGAGTGGTGTCCGCGCCGACGCGTGGCGTGTACGGATCGACGCCGTCACACATCTTCACTTTAGACACATACCGAGCCCGTGTGGGGCCCACAAGCTCTTCGAAATAGGAAGGACAGAACTCGTGGCGAATGGCTTTTGCCATCGCGCTGTACGGGCGATACGAATTCCGTAGCAAAGTTGCAATCGAGCGGCGCACATGCGGCGGCGGCGGCAGCGCGCGCGTCTGTTTCTCAGTACCAGGCAATGGCGGCCGGCGGGCGGGAGTAGAGGAAAATAGATAAATGGGCTAGTTGGTACATCACTGAATGGAAAGCGCCGAATAAACAAGGACGAAGAAGGGGACAGAGACGAAGCGCATTGGACGGCGAACTGACACACATACCCTCCTCGAACCGTGACATGACAAAAGCCTCCGTAATCCCTCGTTCTTTAGTAAGTGTGCCGCGTCACAATGGCACACAATTCACGTGCTCGGCTGCGCTTCGTCTCTGTCCCCTTCTTCGTCCTTGTTTATTCGGCGCTTTCCATTCAGGGAGTAGAGGAAGTGACGTCACGTGAGAACTAGCGCCCCTGGTGGCACGAAATGAATTCTGGATACCAGTTGGCCACTTAGTTTTGGTTTCCGTTTGAGATCTTGTCATGATCATCGTATCGCAACGGAACACGCTGCTTGCGTTTTCGTTGCTCCGACTTCCTACATGTGTACAATACTGTAAGCGTTGCCGAGATATACAGAAAAAAACAAAAAACACTTGCCGCTGTTTTTTGTGGTTCTCGATGTGCCGGATTTTGGGCAAAGGTAGGCAAATGTAGAACGATGGATTGCAACGTCCCTGCTGGAGGCCCTGTCGTGCAAGCACGTTCGCATGAGCGTGAAGAAAAGTTATGCATGCTTGGAAGTTCACGTGCTCGGCTGCAGTACAGACAGAGGCTGTCTGCTCGAAACCGAAGCCATGCCACTCCGCTCCATGGCCAACTTGTTCACAGCGTGCAACGCGCACAGTGTTGCATGGAGGGATTTTCGAAAGTGGCCTATTGCAAAAACAATTATTCTTGATATAATACAGGCACATGTGTACAGTACACGCAATAATAAAATAATAATCAACAGCCAACTGCTGCACGATCCCATTTAGAACCACTGTTCTCAATTACGGAACCGTTTCCTATTGTGTATCCGAATCATCGCGTGTACTTTTCTGACACTTTGATTCTATTTACAATTCCTCAATCCATAAATGGCCTTACCAGAACAATAATTAAATAAGAAAAACAAGATTTTGACTGATCATAAACTTTTGCAGGGCAGAAAGATGCTGCTTTTGGCGAGTCAAATGAACAAATAGCCGACGTGTGATCCTTTGTTTATTAGACAGCTGTTGCAGACTCCATTTTCGACAGTAAAGGCAGCAGTGCACAGCTTAGGCTGTCGGCCACATTGAGTCCTTCTTCGGTGGGTCGAAGGGCACTGCTTGAAAGGAAGGAGGTGCAGCCTGTAAGAACTCTGGAGCTGAAACACCTGGCAGGCTCGAGCTACAGACACTCTGAACGTTTAACTAGCTGATACATAAAAACACTGCATGCAGTGATGCACCCAAACTGCTATGGAGCATTTTCTGCAGCACAAGTATACACTTCATCCTTGTTTGTTCCCCTGCAAATGCTACGTTAAGATTCACATGTTGGCGTGTTCAACTAAAAACAATGCCACCTTTTTTATTATTTATCACATAAGTGGAACTAGTCAGTCTCAGACAGTTTGCTTCATCAAAACACTCAATCAGCCGTTTAAATGTGCACCAGACATGCTAAGAAGTTGTGTGAGGTGGGATGAGAAATATATTTATTGATAACCTTAATCAAGCAGTAAAGTTGTATCAGGGCGGCCACTTTTGCGACGAATGCCGACTGATTAAGAACATAGCACGAGAATGTGTGCATGTAAATTCAAGGTATGTAAACAAAGCTACACCAAGTTGTTTTCAGCCGAAGTAATGTCAGAACAAAATAACTATCAGTAGTCAAAAACAAAACAAAGTTTTGTTAAAATGCTGAAGGCTGCAATAAGTATGCAGCTGTGCTGTGGCTAAACGAGATATGCAGGATCGAAGCAGTGACATCCGCCGGTGTCACTTCTCCAGAGTACACAAGTGCCCGGTGAGAAGTGCACTAAACAGAGCTATCCAACTGTTCCAAACAAATTTCAAAGAATGAAAAATGTTAGGAAACTTCCAAGTACTGTCAGTGTTTGATCAAAGGCCGAACTGAATAAACATTGTCTGAATGGATAATTGAAAGTTTCCAATATTTGCACAAGCCTATCATAATAATCTGGCAGTCAAGCAGGATGGGGCCTGAGGTATTGGTTTTGGTACTAAGAAAGGGAAATTAACTTCTGGCAAAACATTAAAGTTAATTCCTAACTTTTTGGTGAAATGTAGCAGAATGAGTAGGCTGAACACTTTGACATTATATATGGCAAAACAGTGATATCACTATGCATGTGTATGTAGCTCTAGCAAAGAAGTGATTTTTTATTTAGATCTCTTAACTACTATAAGCTAATTACAGCAGTTCACACATCTAGAAATCACTTATCTTGATCAAAACAAACAAGGACTGTTAAGTGCACATGAGACGGCTAGCATTTTTGGGTATCCACATGACAGGGAAAAGCTGGCGGAGTCCATCTGTGGACAAAAAACAGTGGAAAGGGAAGCACGCCATGTAGATAGGCAAGAGGGAGTCAATGCATGTGCGGTGCAGCGAGGTGAGGTGAGAGGGAGGCAACGTCAGGGGGCTAAAGCCAATGCAAGCGCGGATGCTAGGGCGAGTCTGAGCTTGCAAGTGTGCGGAGCGTGTATGCCTTGGTTTGTGCTACAAAATGGAGCATGAACCAAGTACTAGCGCTGGTCCAAGTAGGGGGCAAAAAAAGACGGATTGTGAACGAAGGAGACAAGCTGCCAAAACCGGTGAAAAGCGAAAGCAGCGTTGGGCAGCGAATGCGGCTGTCATTTCCAAAGGGTCATGCTAACGCATTCTATAAGGATCCACCAATGGATCTTCCTTTAATTTTTCAAATTAACCCAAGTCACAGCTGCCTGATCAACTGCACTTTTGTGTGAGGTACAGAGGCTAAGAGTATTAGTACAAATGTGTTGCGAAATTTGACCACGGTGCTTCTGTGATCACCCTGTAGAAACAACACCTTAAATTAACACTATCGTGGGAAGAAATTCATGATGTCTATAGTGATGGCCAATGCAGAACGATAACTTTGACACTTTCTTCTAAGAGTAGTCCGTTTGTCGGGGACAAACTGTGCAGTGAGTTAGGCCTAATGGTGAGCAGATTGTAGTGCTCACACACATAGCGGGCAGCGAACACTTCCAGTTATGCACAAGGCCCCTGCGCTTTGTGCCAGAAATCCTGAAGGTTGCCAAATTTTCTACAACTTAAGAACCACCTTTATGGGTTTTTTCCTTCAATACCTGACAGATATGGCCTGCTGTGATGTGTTTCACATATTATACACAGTAAAACCTCGTTATAACAAAGTTGAAGGAGCGGTCGTAATTATTTCGTTATACAACTGTTGAGGTGGCAAGCGAGGTCCGGGAAAGAACGACCTGAAAGGTTGCGTACCAGATCTCAACTGCCTTTATTCTTCTTCCTCGTCGATCTCCTTTTTGTCTCCCCTAGCGGGAGTGAAAATCAATCGTCTCCAATGAAGAAGTGCACATGGTCGTTCTCGCGTGCGGCGAGCTGTGTGGCTTCATCACAGCACAGTTTGTCTTGCGCTCCGGTGAGAGGCAAACACTGCAGCTTTAGTGCGTTTTTTGTTGATTGGAGTCGGCTCAAATCTGGATCGCCACGCTGAGCTAGCGACAGTTTCCTTAAAGGGGGACCAACAGAAATATTCTTCCGCCTGGCGGAAAGTCCTCCTCGCCCTCTTTCTTTTCCTTTCTCTCTTGTATTGTAGCACGGCGAGGCGAGGGGAAAGGTCCCCTTTGCGGCGGCTTCTTCTGAGAGGATAAGCCGAGAAAATCCCCATTCTGGAGCGACGGGCGATGGGAGTGGCAGCAGCGACCTCGTGACTTACAGGTATCTTCAGCTCCTTCGCGTAATCTGCCCTTTTTTTTTGGGGGGGGGGGCGCTCGCCAAGCCTAGCCCCTTGGGTGTAGGTTTTACGAGTTTTACGGAGCTGCAAGGCTGCGCCCCCGCACTCACCGAATTTGAGCTGTCGAAGTTGTTTAATTTAGCCCGTGGCAAAGTAAATGCATACTTGGGAGCTGCGATGCGTCCCCGCACCCATTGAAAAAAACGTTTCATAGATATTTTCGGTTGATCAAGGAGTTCAAAAGTCATGCGCGAGATGGGGTGACTCGAATATGTAAGGATGACTTACATGTTCACAAAACATTCCATCTTCAAAAAAACCGGTTTATCACGCTCAAACCTGCCTCAAATCGGGATTGATGGAAAATAAAACTATGTACCAGGTGCGGGTATCTTGTAGAAGGTTTCTGTTTTTTAGCAGCGAGAATTGTGTGCGTAATTCACACTAATGATGGCCAACGAATGTAGATGACATTTATATTTACACATCCCAACAACCACATGAGGTGACAAGGCAGCAATGGTGTGTGTCGATACTAAAATTTTTAGTGGATCGTTTTTAGCTCTTGGATAACCGTACCAATAAATAAGCTATAACATTTCTGTAAGCATTCTTTATCGAGTGCGGCTATCGAAGCATGTTGTGTTATAGTTCAACGCTGCTTAAATTTGTGCTGCCACTTTAAATTATTTTTGAAGCATTAAACATAAAAAATATTCAAATGTAGCCAATTTTTTAAACATGAAATGCATTTGTAATTTGGCATTGCAAACACATTTTAGGCAAGCTGCCACACAGTTAGCACGGACAAACTATCGCCGGTCTTTCTAGTTATGTTTTCTTAGAAGTGAATGATGTTTAGAAAACTGTTAATGCAAATATCTAACCTAAGTGGCAGAGCTCAGTGCTAGACAATACATGTTGCTGGGCAGAAATAGTAAAAAGCGCCGATGTCGCGTTCGGGCTAACAGTGCCACGTAATGTACGCATACCGCTACAATATCAGCGCAAGCATCATAAGGCATTGGATTTATTACACAATTTGTTTTAATAAATGAAAGGTTTCAAGAAATCGTCGCAGCGCCTTGATTATCACAGCTGACAACAAGTCACACTTATTAACGGCTTTGGCTTGCTTTATCAAGTCATGAAAAGGAGTCATCTCCATGGTTTCGGAAAAAGTGAGATTCAGGCTTCGTCGGAGATTTCTACGGTTACACACGTATGCTTTTTCAGTTCCATCTCGCATATATACGCTTCTTTTGCTCGAATAAACAGGTGACTCTGACTTATCGCTCACCTTGGCCTTTTTGTGCGACTGTTAACAAGTTCTGAAACAGACAAAGCAAAAGTGATTTAATTAACTCAGGATTTTACGTTGAGCGAAATATTTACGATGTTCGAGGTTCCCTCAGTCGTCTTTTGTATTCAATTCCCCCTCCCCTCACCACCACTTCCTTTCCTCCAAATAAACAACGTAGATTATTTTATGAACCACCAGTAATAGAGCGTACTCGCAAAATGTCTATTTGGCGTAAGGAAGGCATTATTTTAATGTTTGAGCAATGAACTGGTCTTCTTACTGTGCGTGACGCAGCTAGCACGAACACAATATTGACATTTTTACGCAAGGGCCATGCAGTATTTAGTGTATAGGAACAAACTGACGCCTCGTAAGTTGGTGCCCAATGGAAGCACTCTTTACCAAATTGCTTGTATAAAAAAAAAAAAAACTTTTCAACTATAAAAAAAGATAACACCACTTTTTTTTGTGTGTGTGTGGGGGGGGGGGGTTGGGGGCACTTAAATTTACTGATTTAGTCCGTTACCGTTGATTGTGTAGCGGTATGCGTACATTACGCGACACTGTTAGCACAAACACGACATCGGCGCTTTTTGCTATTTTCCCCAGCAATGTATTGGCTCGCACTAAAACCTACCGCTTAGGTTGGATACTCGCACCTAAACATCTTCACTTCTAACAAGAAAAAAAAGTGGAAAACACCGGCGATCGTTTGTTCGTGCTAAGTGCGTGGCATAGGGTACCTAAAAGTTTTTTTTTTTTACAATGTAAAATACAATTCTGTGTCACTTTAAAAAAAATTGTCTTCTTTTGCTTTAGTTTTTGTGAGACACCACAAATACTTCGAAGCGGCGGCCCGTGCTATGGTACCAATACAAGCAACGTTGAACCATAACACGACACTCTAGACTCGCCAAAAAGGGGTTTAATATTGTATTTTCCGCTCCATAGGCGCACTCGATAAAGAATGTTTACAGCGAGTCTAGCTTACATTCGTTGGGGTACGGACCGTACGGTTATCGAAGTGGCTAAAAGCGATCCAGTAAAACTTTCTAATATTGGCATCCACCCTTGATGCCCTCTCACGTCAGGTGGTTGTTGGAATGTGTAAATATTAATTTCATACATTTCGCAGGCCATCATGTTCTGTGAGTTAGGCACACAACAGGGCATTTTAGTAAATCGTTTTCAAAGGTCCGCTACCACTTCAGGCGCGCGCTTCAGAGAATGCATCGAAGTGGCAGTGCGAGCTCCCGCCAAATATAGCGTGGCCTGAAAACATAGTCTGGTAAAGTTCTCCAATAATTTGTGCTCGGTGCTAAAAAACAGAGACCTTCTACAAGATGCCCGCACCTGGTACATAGTTTTCTTTATCATTGATCCCGATTTGAGGCAGGTTTGAGCGTGATCAGCCGTTTTTTGAAGATGAAATGTTTTGTGAATATGTAAGTCATCCTTACATATTCAAGTCACCACATTTCGAGCATGTCTTTTGAACTCCTTGATCAACCGAGAATATCTATGAAACGTTCCCTCAATGGGTGCGGGGATGCATCGTAGCTCCCAAATATGCGTTTACTTTGTCACGGGCTAAATCAAACTTCGACGGCTCAAATTCGGTGACTGCGAGGGCGCAGCCTTGCAGCTCCGTAAAACCGACACCCGAGAAGCTAGGCTTGGCGAGCGCCCAAAAAAAGAGGGCAGATTACGCGATAGGAGCTGAAGATACCTGTAAGTCACGAGGTCGCTGCTGCCACACCCATCGCCCATCGCTCAGAATGGGGATTTTCTCGGCTTATCCTCTCAGAAGAAGCAGGCGCGAAAGGGGACCTTTCCCCTCGCCTCGCCGTGCTACAATACAAGAGAGAAAGGAAAAAAAGAGGGCGAGGAGGACTTTCCGCCAGGCGGAAGAATATTTCTGCTGGTCCCCCTTTAAGTCGTATCCCGGAGCAAGTTGAGAGCGTTGATTGGGTTACGCGATAGCGCATCCGCAACAGCGTTGTCTGCCCCTCTGACGTGGCGAATGTCCGTTGTAAATTCCGAGATGCAAGCCATCTGACGCAGTTCATGCGCTGTGTGGGCGCTGCCATCTGAAGTGAGAGAACGGAGGGCGTAGGTCAAGGGTTTGCGGTCCGTTAGTATGAAAAAGTCTACTCCTTCCAGGAAATGGCGAAAGTGCCTGATTGCCGCGTAGATGGCGAGTAGTTCGCACCCGAATGTGCTGTAGCATCGCTCAGTAGGCGTCAGCTTCCTGGAGAAGAATGAGGTTGGTCACCATACTCCATTGTTGAGCTGTTGCAAAACGGCTCCGACGGCTGTATCTGAAGCGTCGACCATGACACATTGTGGCAACCCTGGCTGAGGGTAGGCGAGGAGTGCAGCATCTGCGAGACAGTTCTTGATTCGTCGAAAAGCGTCTGTCGCCTCATCGGTCCAGTCAAGTGCAGTGGTTGGGCTCCCTGGTCCCGCCAAGAGGCTGTGAAGAGGCTGCAGGATGGCCGCACATTGGGGAACAAAGCGGCGATAGAAATTTAGCAGCCCGAGAAACTCGTGAAACTGACGTTTTGAGTTTGGCGGGGGAAACTGTCTAATGGCTTCGACCTTTTCTGGAGTTAGTAGAATTCCCGAGCTTGAGATGAGGGGGCCGAGGAAAGCCAACTCCTGTACACCGAGTTCGCATTTCGCGGGGTTCACCACGATTCCATGTTCAGTCAGCCGCCGGAAAACCGTGCGCAGTTGTTCCTCGTGTTCTTCCGGCGAGCTACTTGCAACGAGTACGTCGTCGAGGTAGGCGTGACAAAAGCCAAGGCCCTGCAGGACGCCGCCGATGAAGCGCTGCAATGTCTGGGCTGCGTTGCATAGACCGAACGGCATCCGGAGGAACTCGAATATAGGCCAAACGGTGTTGATATGGCCGTCTTCGGAATGTCTTTTGTTGCCACGGGGATTTGATGGTAGGCTCCAACCAGATCCACTTTAGAGAAGATTGTGGTGTCGTGTAAGTTCGTGGTAATATTGTGAATGTGTGGAACCGGGTAGCGGTCAGGAACTGTCGCTCTGTTAAGTGCTCGGTAATCTCCGCACGGGCGCCAGTCTCTTGGTGTGGACTTTGGCACCATGTGCAGTGGGGATGCCCAGAGACTGGATAATGGGCGGATTATCCCGAGCTCGAGCATGTGGTCGCATTCCTGACGAGCTACCCATAGCTTCTCCGGCGATAGACGACGGGGCCGTGCGTGGACGGGTGGGCCTGTGGTGGTAATGTGGTGACGCACTTCATGCTTCACAGCCGAGTCCGCTTGCGGAAGGCGCGTCAAATCAGAGAATTCCTGTAAGATTGCCATGAAGCGGGCAGGGCCTGGCGGTCCTAATAGCGTGGGGCTCAATGGGGGGTGCCTAGAAAGCTTGCCTTGAACGGCCGTTTGCGAGACGGGATCTCAGAGCCGTCTGTTGCGCACGTCCACTAAAAGGCCAAAGTTCCGAACAAAAACTGCTCCGAGAATGGCAAACTTTATGTCGGCCACTATAAATACCCAGCGGAACGTCTTGTTGAGGCCCAGGTCGATGGACAGAGAGCGGTTCCCGTAAGTGGCGATTGTCGTGTTGTTCACGGCTTGCAGGGGAGACGAGTTCGGGTGTTTCCGATCGGCAGACGACGCCGAGATCACGCTCACCTCTGCGCCCGTGTCAACAAGGAAACGAACGCCCTTGTCGCAGTCGGTGAGGAAAAAGACTGCTCTGGCAAGGCGGAGGCACTGGTCGTCCTCAGTGCCGGCCCCGGCCGTTTCCCGACAAGTGCTCGCAGAGTGGTACGCAGTTGTGTGCGGCATTCCCATACTTGCGGTGATACCAGCATACCTTCTGCTGCTGTTGTGGTCGCGGCTTGGTACTCTGGTTGGACGGGTGGGAAACAGACTCCTGCAGTGCAGCTACTGTGACGGCTAGGCGCGATATCTCGTCTCGAATGTCTTGCAACTGGTCAGAAGTAGCCGGCTCTGCTTGCACGGCTGAGACAAAGAAAGAGGGCACGGCCATTAGTCTGTCGGCGAGTTCAGCCAACTTGGAGAGGTTCGTTTCCCGGCGGAGATGAGTACCATCCGCACATTTGTAGGAAGCCGCTAGAGGAAGAGTTCTCGGAGCATTATGCTGTCAAGATCCGTCGTCCTGGTGCCGAGCAGTTGTTGCATTTGACGGAGTAGCTGACTCGGTGTGCGGTCTCCGAGCTCCGTTTCGCGAAGCAGTTGCTGAAATCTCGGGTTCTGAAGGGGTAACCCTTCGAATGAGGGTCTCTTTGAGCGTCTTGTACGCACCCTCCGCGGGTGGAGCAAAGAGCAAATCGCGGATCTCACACGCTGTAGCGGGCGGCAGACTACTCACCATGTGGTGGTATTTTGTGAGATCTGCCGTGATGCGTCGTGCGGCGAATTGTGATTCCACTTGAATAAACCACAATTCTGGAGCAGAGGTCCAGAAGGGCGGTAACTTGATGTTGACGGTGGAAACCGACAGGGGATCGTGCTCTTGTGGCAAGGTCATGGCGCTGCTGCCAAGTTCCGGGTCACCAATGTTGAGGTGGCGAGCGAGGTCCGAGAAAGAACGACCTGAAAGCATGCGTACCAGATCTCAACTGCCTTTATTCTTCTTCCTCGTCGATCTCCTTTTTGTCTCCCCTAGCGGGAGTGAAAATCAATCGTCTCCAATGAAGAAGTGCACATGGTCGTTCTCGCGTGCGGCGAGCTGTGTGGCTTTGAGCCACTACATAACCATTAGTTTGTTATAGCCTCTGTCCATTTCTTCCCACTATTAGAAAGCAAGGGGAATTATGATTGCTTTGTTATATCCATTAGTTTGTTATATCCCATTTTGTTATAACGAGGTTTTACTGTAGTGGAAAGTTTTCAAGCGACTAGAAGTGGTCACAACATCCAGCCAAACATGGCACGGGAACAGCAGGCCATTTTAAAAAAATGTTCACTCCAAATTTCTAAAAACGTGCATTTGTGACATTGATGCATATAAAACCTGAAAAAGCAAACTTTGGAGGAAGTGTGAATTAATTTTTTTCCTAAAATCAGTGTGACAATATAAAATAGGCCACACATGAAAGGTCAATGATAGTGTAAGACATTTCACTCTTCTAGCTTTTCTCCATGAATTGCAGACCAAAGACACAAATTCAATCCAACTGACTCGCTTACTTGTCACACTACTTTCCATGAACAGGAATTCCTTGTCTAATAAACCTTACAACCAGGACCAATAGCCAACTTACAGCCTCATCCCACTTCACAGGCCGTGGTACTATCGTACAACCACTCGCAATATAATAGGTAACCTGATTAACTGTCATCAGCTAAAAAAATGGCAGGGTGCAATGGTAGATTAATATGCAAGACTCGGGCAAATGCATCATTCATGGCCTTAAATTTCTGCAAGACTTTGGAATGTGCGATGCAAAAGGGGTTGCAGTTTTGTTAGTTGTTCATATTTTTGTTGCCGATACATTTCCTTCCCCCGGGTGCATTTTTTCTTTCTTTCCACATGCCAGTGATGCGATTGTTATGAGCCATTTTGGAGCACCTCTTGGATCAGCCAAGGAACTTTTGGAGCATAAGCAAACACTTCAGTTGTCCTACTGCAGCAATTATTATGTTAAGATTCAAGTGTTATCCTATCACATTAAAAGACAATGTCTACTCTGCCTTCCCACTCCTGTGCAACCGTTAAAATCAATTGCATAGCAGGTTTGGTCCCCTCAAACAGAACTAGCTGCTTAGTTTTGCATAGAAACACCAGGCACAGCAACGAGGTGGCGATTGATAAAGAACGGTATGAAAAGCTGTGAATGATTATTTTAGGTATGGAATCAAAGGTAGACCAAATAGTAGATTGCACTGACATAATGTTATAATAGAATAACTTTGAGCACCTAAATTGAAGTTTTATTCAAGTGCTAAAGGTCGTAATAAAACTGCAGTTTGTAATTCAGATAAAACACAAAGCTTTTGTCATTATATTACACAAATTAATTACCATTTACATGTAGAACATCATGATAATAAAAAATAAGCACGTGAAGAATAAATATGCCATCCTAAAAAAATCCAGCCGAATGCATTAAAATTATTCTCAAGCTTCCATCCACTGCTCCAGCTAATCTATTTTTAATTTACTTTATTGACTTTGTCATCGAAGAGATGAAACCTATATAAACGTAATAATAACTGAATAAAAGGGTTGACATAAAAATAAACCTATAGAGCAATCTATATAAATCTTCTTGCAGTACCCAGGTATCCCTGCTAAATCTGAAATAAAAAAAGATATTGCCAGAGTATCGCAGTCTATACTATATGCAGTTGCAGCTTTGTTCAGAACTTTTTACTGCAAGGTGAGTCATTACAACTACACTTACCAACTTCCTTCCTTTCCTTTTTAATTACCCAACGCTTGCATATGTAAAGTTTTGCCCTGGAGGAATGTTTTACCCTCAGCACTAGCGTGTGTTGCGACAAAGCAAAACATCCAAAATCGAGATGCCTACTCCGCGGTTGTCGCTTCACTGCAGTACACCAGTGCACGATGAGAAACGCAGTAGAGATAAAACCAAATAGTATGTTATATAAGGCGATAATCAAAAGTTCTGAAAATACGCAAAAGCCTGTTGTAACAATCCGGCCGTGTCACGGTGCCTGTGCTATTACATTTTCAGTGAAATTAAGATTTGGTGCAATGTTAGCGCAAATTCCTCACATTATGAGAAAATGTAGCAGGATGCAGCACTTTGGCGCAAATGACGCAGTTTGTTGCAGCAATCACATCACTGACATGCTCTTTTATCTTGCATCCTTTCATTTATAGGAGGCTTTATCTTAATAGATGCCCTACAAACTAGTCCTTATACTTCCTTACAAAGCATAAATAAATGTTTCTATCATTATCTGTCTTATCACATTATTCTTGCACTTGCTGCCAGTAACAGCATGAATGGATAAGACTGTCTGAATGACAGCCTCATGCATTTTGAATGCGTGATTTGTGCCAAGTGTCTCGACTTCAGCGCATGGAATATTTCTGGCATCCGGCGGAAGGTCACACATCAGATGATTGTAGCACAAGCCATTCCAGGCCACATTCATATCTGTACTTCTAGCGACCACCCAGAGCAAAATTAATCAGCAGGAATGATCAATGACCTGGTGTCCAGTAGAATAAGTCCAGCATCGAGCAACCTTTGAGTCTGGGAAGATCCCTCAAAGGTGTCCTTCAGCGAGGTCCCCTGGGACACAACGAGCCAGTCCTGTTGAAAATATAGTCAACGCGTGAGTTCAGAAAGCAATAAGAACGTACGTCTTAAGCCCACCTCATTGGATATTCCTCGTGAAGTTCTCAGACCCATGACCAGCATTTCTTCTAATCTGCAAATGTAAGATTGTCAGATCAATGCACAAAGCAATGATGGATAGAACTATCAGTAGGTGACTTAACATTAATAAAGAACAAACATGTTGAGTATTAGCACGGATTATGTTATAGGGTTTTAAAGAGCAACTCCGCTCAATTCTGAAGATTTCGGGATAATGAGTGATTTCGAATTAAAAAGCCCTAGTAAAAGACACTACGTCGTTTGCTTTGCAAAAAATGGGATATATATTTTTAAATCTAATTTTAAACACATGCGGAAATCGAAACCGAAACTTCGGCTCCGTCTGGCAACATTGGCATCGGGCCACCAAGTACATGGCCATCACGTGGTACGAGATGTCATGTGATCCTCAACCCAACGACGGGCGGGAGTGGGGCGGGCGTGTGGCAGGCGCGAGTGTCGTCTGCACCGCACTCTTCACTACGTTTTGGTGTCTATGGCATTCGACGACATCTGCACAACTGCGGCATAAGTCTGTGCACGTGGTGTCTGTAGTGTGGACGAAACTCCGAGAGACAATAATCACAAACGGTGAGACGATGACGGTGGTTGTGACGTGAAAGACTGCGGTAACGGCGGGACGACGGCGGGACAACGCCGGTCGGCCGGACGGCTCCCAAGAAGCGCGCTGTGCCGGCGCGTTACGCCAATCACGTGGACACCGCTGAGCGCCGAGAGGCAACGTTGCTGACATCATGCACTACGCTCGCCCGGAGAAGTAAAAATGCGCAAAAGGGGGCCTTGATAATGACGTTTAGCTCAATGTTGGCTCCGCCCATGCCGCAGCCTTGACTGCGCTGTTGGTTGCGCCTGAATTCGCCCGCTCGAGTCAGCCGATTTCGGCAACTTGGCAAGTTGCAAAGTTTGCCGGATTGTTTAAGGAACATTTAGAAAGAACTGCGTCGTAATATTTGACGTGTGGTCTTCCTAGGCGATACTGAAGAGGACTGCATTGTTTTTTCAAAACCAAAAATGAAGCGGAGTTGCTCTTTAAAGGAAAAGCTACATGTTACGCTCGACCAGCACATAGGTCAAGGTAACACAAGCAACATAGCCAGCCCCACAAAGGCTACACTGTTTAGAGACCAACTCACGTTTACAAACAAACCGGAACACCCCTAGCAGACACCACCGGCACCGCGCATGCGCAATAAAGTGTGGGCAAGAAGCTCGCTGTCGCCCATAAACAAACCATTAGAATGTGATGTTGTCGGCATCGGTGTGAGTCCCTGTGTTCTTTTTCGCATTGGAATTGTTGATTCAAAGTCTTCCTGGCAATATCTGCTTACTTTAGCAACCTCAGCAAAATTAATGAGGCTCATTACACTGGCACGTGAATAATGTGACATGCGGCGATTCATTCCGCACGAATGCCGCAGAATGGACGCTAAAGCCTGATTCGGATATTGAGATTCTGCTAGCAATTTTCAGTCGTGACGTTGCTCGGGCTACAAAAGTGTCAACCATAACTAAAATGGTCGACGTCGATACTAAAAATCGCAAGCAGAATCGGACCAAGTGAATCAGGCATAACAAGCTGGTGATGGCCACTGGTAACAATTATCAACATCTCATCGTATCTACTGTTTACTGTTTACCCCAAGCCAACTTACTCCAACCAACCTTCAAAGTTAAAAGTCTTTTGAGGCCTGCACTTACTTTGTATCGCAATTACCGGGTCAATGTTTGGTCTACGGGCTGCTGTCGTTTGAACGAGCAGACGACAACAAGCAGAAACGTTTAAAAGAGCAGACGACAGTTCGGGCAATCAGGCGGTTGTTGAACTTTAAGAGGCACTAAACACCTAGTCCGTAGGTGGTCCGTACAACTTGGCGGTTTACCCGCGCTCATGTTGGAACAAACCAAATATATTTGACCACAAGTATCCATGAACTGAACCCAAAGTTCTTCCCGCACAAGAAATCGTGGTCCGACGGCGTCTGGTTTTGCTTTTTCACGGCACCTATCCATGTTCTCGGACAAACCGAGGAGGCAGAAAGCACACGAAAACTGACCTTCAAACCTTTCCCGACTCTTTTGGTACAACCCCAGTTGCAGCATTTTGATGAGAAGACAAGGTTTCGTCTGGTTTGTTCCAAAAGAACACAGGAATGCACGTCCCGCATGGTGACTTCCGCCTACAGCCCAAGACCGGAAGTGCGCCTGACGCGCCACCAACGCATCGTGACATAACAGAGCTGAGTGTGTATATGACCTTGACATTACGGCATCATGTGACACCCTGACGTCACATAGCCTCATGACGTGACACACACACACACACACACACACACACAGACAGACAGACGTGCAGACGCGTGCACGCACGCACGCGCGCGCACGCACACACGGCGCACACACACACACACACACAGCACCTGCCCAGCTTATTTTCAACACAGGCAGCACGCAATATTGCGCCGATATTGGTGTCAAATCGGAAAGATTGTGCCGATACCATTTTGATTCGGCCGATAACTGTGAAGGTTTTGGCTAAGTATCGAAAGTGTCCTTTGTCAATGGGCTATGCCGGCAAAGTATTTCAATTTTCTGACCGCCTCAAGACCGACGTCGAAAAAAAAAAGAAAGATGAAGCAATACGGTCTTTGCTTACTTTTAGTCAGAGAAAGATGGGCAAAGAGCCGAGAAAGACAGTCAAAGAGGCAGAAGGAGATTATTGGCATTGTCCAGCTCTCTTCGACCTTGCCTTTTGTTAAGCCTGCCCACTTTCTTTTGTGTCTTCGTGTGGCTGTGAGCGAGTGCGACAGCCACTTCAAGCAAATCAGAGGGGTGGAGTGCTTGGACGAAAATGCTTGGACGAAAATTTGTCACTTGACTCGCTCTGACGTGCTGATGGGCTCACTGCTGCCATAGTCTTCGCCGTTTGCCAAGTTATTGTGATGGCTAGGGAGCCACGTAGGTCCGGTTTCCGAAATGCACTCTTCAGTGTTCTGTATGTTACAGTCATGGCCGTGGTTTTTCGACATGAACGGCCGGAATACGTCCATGCCACGTTTTCGGTAATGGCTGTTTTGTTTTTTGTCAGAGTTTATGGAATTATTGTGCTGTGTTTGTTGGACGCGCTTCGACAAAGAGCTGCTCATCAGTGACAGCGAGACTTTCGTTGAATGTTGGCGACCTTCTCTTTCTCGACTGTGTGTTTGTGCTGCTCTGTGCTGCCTGAGTCAGATTAGGCATCTATCACGGATTACACAATATTGCTGTTCTATTCATAAGTACACTGCAAGCATGCTTCTGATAGTAGTCCTGCTACCGTTTCAACAGAGTTTTAGTAGACCATTCCGATACAGTAAAACCTCGTTAATTCAACCCCCGCTAACACGGATATTCGGATAATTTAAACTGCCGCTCTGGTCCCGTCAAACATATGTACTAGTCAATGGCAGCAAACGCTCAATAATCCGGAGGGAAGGCGGCGTGCTATGGTTAATTCGGACGAATTCAGCAGGTGGTGCTAGCTACCGTCCGTCCCAAAGGGTATGACCGCTATCCATCCGAGGTGCACACATTGTTTTTCCGGTTTTCCCATGGTTCTTCGCTCTTCCGGTTCTCGCGTTTCGCGCCAGTTTTGCTCTGGATTGCCGTGCGTCAGCACGCTACTCTCCTGGCATTGAAGCGGCAGAAGCATAGCAGCAACGGAAAAAGAGTAGCACTGGCGACCGACGACCAGAATGGCAAAATCACGACACGCGGTGCTATTGTTCCCGAGCGCGCCGATAGCGAGAGTGACAGTCACGTTTCATGCCTCAATGTGGGGTGGCCGGCTGAAAGCAACCCATCCTAAAGCCCGCATTTTAACAGCTATCTTATCCCTTAATTTTTCACCGGCCACCCCGCGTTGAAACATGTAACGTGACTAGCACTCTCGCTATCGGCGCGCTCGGGAAAATAGCGCCGGGTGTCGCGATTTGCTGCTCCGATCATCGGTCAATTGTGCTACTCGTTTTCCGTTGCAGCTGTACCAGGCCAAGAATTTAGTGACGAAAGTGTAAATAGCTGAGGGCCTTGAAGGACGGCGTCTCTCGACAACAAGTGATGGAAAGTTACGACGTCAAGAGAAGCACTTTGGCCATGTACGTGAAAGTCGAGGCCGAGATCCTACAGGCTTTCGAAGCGAGAAGTTCAACGTAAAAAGAAAGCGGCTGTGGAAGGTGGTGCACCCAAAACTAGAAGAGGCCTTGCTGTGCTAAGTTGTCAGCGCACGGGATGCGTAGCTCTGACAGTGCTAGTGCAGTGGAGCACTCGACCGCGCTAAGTTGCCGTCTCCGCCCAAATGTCGTCCAGAAAGCAGGCGGCAATAACAGATTTCTTCTTAAAATAAAGGAATGTCACAGGGAAACGTTTTCGTGCAGTTTTCTTTGTCCTTTAGATATTTCGACTTTCGGATAATTCTGACATTTCTGCTGGTCCCATGAGATCCGAATCAACGAGGTTTTACTGTACCTCCGATAACAATACGATGTATGCAAAAAGTCTCGGATCGATCTACGAAAACTTTCTATTCTCCACGGTCCTTCGTGTTTCATTTATGAGTATTGCTTGACATGAAAACAGTGCACTTTTATTTAATAGTTATCTCGTCGGCTGCACAACACATTTGCCTGCAACCAAATGCAAGTGCATGAACCAGCCTTAAAGGGACACTGACAGGGTATTTATGCTCGCTGAGGTTTTTAGTTGCACGTGACATATGAGAGCCCAACTACCGAGAACAGAATTTGCGACTCGAAATTCGATTTCTTTTTGCCCGAAAACCGCCGATCGAGAACTGGCCGGTATGAGTCGCGCTCACTCTCTTTTCCGTGGTCACGGGCCGTTTTCTAAGGTATCGACGCGACCACCAAATTTAATCAAAGTCGTGGGTCATTGAAGGCGCACGGTCAATATTAAAAATAGAAAAAAATATGAAACCCATTTTTTGTGGCTTCCAAAAAGCTGCAAATACGTTGATTGAAAAAAAAGGTAGCACAGACAACCGGAAGCATTCTGTGCGTTCGCTGCATAATTCTCAACATGGCGTCGTTTCACGTATCGTGGGACTTGTGCATGGAGAATAGAAGGGTAGGAGAGGGCATGACGTCAGCCGCGTAGCCTCCACAAGCCATGCTCCCTTGACGCCTCGCCTCTTTCTCATTTTCCTCCTTACTCTCCTCACTTATCAGCCCTACATGACCACATCACATGACTGTAGCTAGCCTTCGTCTACCTTTCGATCTGATAAAACCTACCGGACGGAGGGCGCGCAAGCCTGCAAGGAATCCTCCTACAATCAACCATCCATCTCGCACGTGACATGTCATGCGCACCAATCGCCAGAGGGATCCGCGGTCATGCTGGGCACAAAATCGTTTAAACTTTTTATGACTAGGCTTCACCAATATTGCAACGTGCCCCCTCCTAGTACTTCTAACCTCCTTGGACTCGCAAATGGCAGCGGGCGGCGGGCGTTGGACCTCTACTTCAGAACTGTCGTTTACGGTATCGGCGAATTCTGTCTTCCTTCGAAAGAGAAATTTTGGACCGATCGAAAGAACTGATATTCATCCCGTACGACACGCCCGACCAGCAAGCCGATTGCATGAAGACGTCGCCGAGCCGTCGTCCCTTCTCGTGGCTGAAGAGATCGCTCGCTCAAATGTCAAGCACTAAGTGTGTACTTCAAGTTGAATAGGCACGCGTACGGTTTCTTTACGAGGTGCGAATGTGGCCTATGCGTAATGCTGCCCGACTTTGAGCCGGGAGTGCATGTATTGAAGGGAAATCAACAGCAAACTTCCGACATACAGTCTACCCGCTGCATTACTACTCATGATAGGGTTCCTTCAGTAGCGCAGTGGAAAGGCGTCCGCTTCAAACGCAGTGGGCACGGGTTCAATCCCTAATGTGGGTGTACCTTTTTTTTTTCTTTTTTTTTTTGTCAAGCGTTTTGCGATGTTTACATTTCTTTTTTTACAATTATCACCGAAAAAAACAATTGTTGTGGACATAGGCGGAAAGTTCTCAATTTCCCGGGGGGGGGCTGGGGCCCGACAAGCCCGCCTTAATCCCCCCCCCCCGCCACACACACATACAAACACGGGCATGGTGGCGGGGGCCGAAGGCGTGGGTATAATAAAACCCTTGGTGAAAACAGCAACAACGGACGGTTATCAAGATTATCGCGTTGTGCCGAGAACATCAAGAGAAACCTTTGTGAACGGTTGTTTAAAACGCTTGAATTCTTTTTTTCGCTTGAAAGAGACGTCCCAAACGTGTGTAATCCCCTGGAGAACGTAGCATAAGCATGCTTACGGCATGATACTTAAACAAATGTCTGCTTTTGTGACCCTATAATTTAGCTGTCATTGCAGTTGTGATCAGTGAATTCCGGGGTTCAAGCGCACTGACCATGATGAATTGTTTCAACGTTTGGGAAAACAAAATGGGGCTTACAAAACGTATTATGTCGTCTACTTCCGTATAGGCTGCAGGTCCGCTAGAGGTGCCACTTCCGTCATTCGCGACTACTTCCAATGGCTTTCGAAGGAATTTCCATCACTAGCCTTTATCGTATTTGCTAATACTACGTAGGGTCTTCGAACAGGACTGCGCGAATAGTTAGAACAATTTATCCACTGGGTGCCAGCTATCGATATGTGCGGGCACCTGGGCGCACAGATGAGATTAATTAGGTGCACCCAGGGCCAGGGTTCCGGAGGCGATGGTACTTGCTTTTCCGAAGAGCTCGGGCGGAAGGGGGGGGGGGGAGCCCGGCACCGCCGGGGGGGCTCTGCCCCCCCCCCCGGGAAAGTTCGGGGGGGCTCGGGCCCCGAGCCCCCCGTAGTCGGCGCCTATGGTTGTGGACGATGCGTCGCGGAACTAAATGGCATGGGATTCCCTTTTGACACCTGCAAACTCAACGTAGTCACTTTCCACAAAATGCGAGGAGCATATGAATCGGGTAGCGTCCGCTTTCTGAGCTTCGCGTAACTGTTCTACAGGAATTGCAGCCAGCCATTGATCCTGACCCGTTGATCTTTCGGAAACTTGTGCACTCTGCCGCACAATGCCACTTTCAGATGCAGGACATGTGAGGCAGCTCTTCACGCAACATCTTGAGAGTATTCTTTTCGGAGCCGATCATGGGAATTCACCACGGCACTTGGGTACTCACTACTAATTGCCAACACTTAAATGTACAAAACAACTCATCTTGAAGTACAGAACAGCGAGTGGAACAAACACAGCTGCAAAGGAATCGCGCAACGAACAAACGCATTTCATCTGCTACCTGTGGAGAGAAAAAAGAAAATCCGCACGGTCGGGTATAGCCACGTGACTTCCGCCACTCTCACTATCCTCTCCACTTCTGCGGGCAATGCGGGAGTCTCGGTTTCGAGCAGTTGCGTTTTTTGGCTTTATTAAAAAAATATGCGACTCTGTAGCAAAATATTAATTGTGTAGTATTCCGACACCATAATGAATCGCCTGACAAAAAAGAAAAAAACATTTTTGGGGGGTGTCAGTGCCCCTTAAAGGGATACTGAACCGAAATTTGAAATTTTCAAATTTCGTTCGGAAATGGGTCAAGCATGACGTGTAATAACCGTAATTCATAATCGCAGGTTTGTATTTTGAACGATTGGCTATATTTTTCGTTCCAAACGGTGCACTCGAGCGAGCGCTCGAAGAGAAGCGAACGGAGGGCGCGATGCGTCATGGGATATCCGGCGCAAACAAAAACAGAAAGAAAAGTTTCCCCGCATTCGTGACGTAGCAAGGCTGGCGGGATTATGAGCTTTGCCCTTGGTGGCGTTGTCAGCGTTGTGGTGGCGTCAATAGCGTCATCGCGTTACAACCGAGCCGTTCGAAGTGCCCGTGGGGTGACGAGCGTGTGGCTGGCCCAAGAAGCACGTAGCTTCCACAGCACTGTCAGCTTAGGGCTGAACGGGGTGGGGAAAGCAACTTTTGTCCGAGTTTTGAGCGACTGGCTAATCTTCTAGGGGGAGAATGGCTGCATCCGGCTGCACAAACGAGGGTCCGAGAAAGAGGAGAGTCCACCCTTTCCGTCTTCTTGGACTGTTTGGTTCAATTCGCGATTTGTGAGTTGGGGAGGAAAGCTAAGAAGGAAAATGTTGAAATGCCAAAGAGCGGCGCTGCGCCAGAGGAATCTGCTACGTCACGACTACGTAGCAGATTCCACAACGTTGCTAGACTACCTCCCAAATAGGCTCCGCATGCATCCACCAGGTGCACATTGGAAGATCGTTTATTTAGCTTTAAAATTAGTTTTCTTGTGCCTTTCAACGGAAGACTGGTGTTTTTGAGGTTAGGGTACAACATGCAACACATTCAAGCTAGAAAATGAGCGCTGAAATTTCGTTTCCCTACACCTTTAAAGAGTTCTTTGAGTGCTTCGAGTTAAGTAAACTTCCTGACAATTTTGTGTTTCCTTCTTTTCTCCCTCTGAACGCGCTCCAACTTTGCTCGGGTATGTCTGCAAGTGAGGCAGGTGGCGAGAGACATACCTCTGCTGTGTTGTCAGCGCCCTGACCAGCCGTGTTCCGTGGCCCCTGGACTTCACTTCGTGCAGCCACGGTCCAGGCTCCAAGGTCTGAATCCGTGCCTCCCTCCGCCCATTCACGTCCAGGCGACTATGGGACCCTGCAAAGGTGGGCAGCTCACAGCTACACAAATAATGCCGCAAACAAATAGACCTGTTGTCACATTACCCCAGCACCAAGGAAGATGCTGAAAAGTAGGTGCAAGGGGTGTTCAATGACTTATCTAGCCAAGTATGAAAGAAAGTGGCAAGCTGTGGAAACAAGTCCAGGCATGTTGTGACATGTCTCAAAGTTACCCATGCAAACATGTTGAATATACCGTAACAGTGCACAAAGGACAAAGGAAAGGAACACACAAGACACACAAGCACTGACTCGCACAAGAGAAAAGAAAGAAGATGAAAGGAGCGTGAATGCATGCCTCACCGAACATGATCGATACCTGAAATCAATGATGGGGGGTCACCTTCCTTTACACAGCAGATCCTGTTTGTGTTCACCAGCTTTTTCAGGGCACGACAATTATTGGAAAATATAAAGACAAAGACACGAAAAAAATTCTACAGGCTACATTACCAATAGTTTGGGAGAATAATGCGTTAGCCAGCTTTCAGTAACACTGCTGGATGAGGAAACCTTATTTTTGGATAAATCCCTCTTTAATATAACTAATTTGTAGTTTCAAATTATACCATTTTGATTAAGAGTTCTTGTGTGTACACCACTTCTTAAGCCATTTTATACTTTAGTTGCGAGTCAGTAGTTCGGTGTCTTGTGTGTTCCTTTCCTTTATCCTTGTTCTTTGTACGCTGTCATGTTCAACATGTCATCATACCAACTAGCCCAGCTCACCACCCTTTTCCTGATGCAAAACTGCTGTGACTCTGTGCGAGACTAGTAGTAACGGACCTGGGCCAATGCCGAGGTATTGGTCTCCTTTCCAGTAGCCAATGTTGTGCCCACATTCGTGGCCCTCCCGAGCAAAGTTGGATGCCTCATAACGCAGCAGCCCTCTGGACTTCAGTGCCTGTGGAGCAAGGGATCTGTCATCTTTTGTGGCACTTTAATTGACACAAAAGGAATGAGTGAGGCCATACTATGCAAGGTGTAAGAAAGAGCAGCGGAGTAGGAACAAGGAATGCACAACTCACCTCCACAGCCGCCAAGTACATCTGGGAGACCGTCTCTCGACATGGCATGCTCTGTTTTAAATATAGAAATGAGCAAAAACGAATCGGCCACTCTTCACTGCTAAGCAATAAGCTGCAAACCTCCAAACAGTACTTGCAAAAACTGAAAAGCCCAAAGGGCAGTTCAAATGCACGTTTCGTGTCTGAGAAGAACTCTCTAGAAAAAAAGAGCTCTCTCCAGGAGCCCCAGTAAAGACACAATAGTATGTATATTTTCTTTATAAATACACTCACAAAATAACTGAATATACTCTAACCTTACATTCTAATCTGCAGTCACGTCCTGTAAAGCTATCACTGAAACAAACTTGCCAACCTGTGGACTTCCAAATTCGTAAAACTCCCGCGACCGCGGAGGGGGGTAGCAGTAAAAGGCAGGTACTTTTAAAGATGATAGTTTATTTTTTTAGCGATTTTGCTGTTGCCGATTTTGCCTGCTTTAGAAGGTTCTCAAAGCACACGTGCACAGGCTACAGAATCCAAACTTCTCTCTCTTCTTGGCCGGCAGGAAGCATGGGGATTCCAATGTGTAGCACTTCAGGAACACCTGAGAGTACCTCTTTTGAGGTTTGGAGTTCGCCATTGCACCGCGAAGCCACCACGACTAGGGGAACGCTACGATTACACGTGCAACGAACACAGACGCCATACTGCTCGCCATGAAGCTGGCCGAAACAGCGAGGCCCAACCACGGCTGAATACGCCGAACCAATGTGCACCGCCGAACACACAAACAAAAGCTTTTTGGATTGGTTTTGGATCCGTGGCCATCGAATAGACGGATAGTAAAAACCACGATGCTGTCACGGACGGTACCTATCGCCCTCTTGTGGCGTTGCAAGGCACCGCCAGAAGCAATCTCCTTTTAGCATTTTTTCGTAATTTTTGTAAAATGTGAGGCAAGATTCGTAAAATTGTAAAATTAGTCCCAATTCATACATTTTACGAAAGATTTGCAAGAGTTGGCAGGTATGATGAAATGTCTCAAAATAGCCCAGTCAAATTGATCCTAACAAAATTGTGTGCCAATACTTTTTTTATTGATTGATTGATTGATTGCACCTGATTGAGTGCATAGAAAAAAAATACTTGAAATACTTTCGTTAAAAATGTTGGCCATTTTATGGTTGATTCATTTCTCTTTAAGGGGAGATGCGGGTCGAAAAACGGCAATTTTTTTCGAAAAAAGTGATTTTGCTTTTTTTAGTGTTCTATTATCTTTGAACCTTCCTCTATTGCGTCTAAAAAAATCAAGACCGGATATCATCGCGAAATTAGTCTAATATAAGTTTGAAGCCCGTCTCGCGATGGAAAACAGCGCAAATCTGAGCCATTTTCGAGCGCGTAATTCTTCGGATCGCGGCGTCGCCCGCCATCGCGTTTATTTTGGCGCGTAGGCCTAGCCGTTTTCTCTCCGAAACTGTCGTCGATAGTTTCGTATTCCGGTTGTAAATAATAAAAAATAAATGTTTTTCCCGCTGCAAACGCGCGTCGCCACTGGACTTTTAAATCACGTGATGCGATTGTGGCCCCGCCATTGGCCAAGAGCAACATGCTGCGCGGCGAAGCTTGCTTGCGGTTTTGGCGTCGCACTGCTCCAGATACCAGAACCAACGGCTTGTTCGATCATTCTGCTTTCTTTGCGATGGGCGTCGACGGAAAACGCGACTTTCAAGCTTGGAAGTTTCGGACGACACACAAGTTCAAAGGAAGTCGCGAAAAGGGCAACCGGAAAGCTTCAAAGAAGAAAAATTCATCCGCGGCAGCTAACCCTAACCTCGGTCGGGGCGGCGCGGCGACGCTTTCGAGTCCGATCGCTCGAGTTTCATCGGCAGCGCTGACGAACTGGTTAGTGCATCGGAAAAGAAGATGTTTGAAAATGGAGAGAGAGCTGCAGATGAGCGTGCAAGTACTGCGATCGGCGCGATGGAAGCTCTCGTCAGTGGCGCGGCATGCTCGACTTGCGGAAAGTGCGAACTCGCCGTCCAGGAATCGGCCGCTACGCGAAAGGGACTGGCATCTTTTCTGGAGCTGTGCTATGCAGCGGGGGAATTCTAGTTTGGTGGTCCAGGCTCTGACACTTGGAACTATATGACCACCAAGTTTCGTGTGGTTTGAGTGAGAATTTAGGTATGTCACATAAAGCTAAACTTTCATTTGCGTTTTTCTCAAATTGGTATTTTTGTCTGTTTTCAGAGTTTGTGCACACAATTTTCACCATTTGTAGTTACTGTATCGCAACCAAATTTTGCACAGCTGTTCCTAGTGATGTATAGAGTGTGCAAATCTTGCTAGTTATGCGATTGGCACCACTGAATTTTTATAAAAAAATATAAAACTAAAAGTGAAACATAAAAAGTGACGACTCAATAGTTCACAATTTTTATTTTCTCTCCAGGCGTAGATATTTTTTTTTCAGGTGGATTTGCACACTCTACTGTTCACAAGGAAGCAACCAGGCTATTTTAGGATGCTCTCTTTTAAGTAAATTTGGGAAAAAAAGGGTGCACAAAAAAGGCATTTTATATGCCTTCATACGTGCACAGATATTTCACCAAGGCAGGTATCAGAAAACTGACTGCATATATGACAAGAGGAGCTCAATATGTACTAGCTGTGCAAATTTCAGCCTCCTAGCTTCAAAATTAGAAAAAAAATGTTCTCGAGGAGCATCTCCCCTTAAAGCCTATTTCAGTCAAGTGGTTGGGCCAGGCAGGAGAGAAAAAAATATGTGCATATAAACAAGTAGTACTTATAGTCCAAATAAATTACTATACATTACATAGCAGCACAAACCTTATACTGTTTGCACTGCTTTTCATACAACCAACCTGTAAGAGATCATACAGCATACAGTCGCCAACCGATTTTTCAAACTCTGCAGGGACCGAAAAAATGTCAGGATAATAGAGCAGTCCGAAAAAATGCCAAATTAAAATACTTGCCTTTATCACGTCTAAGCGGGCTTAAAAAAGCCGCAAATAGTGCCTTGCTTCAGGTTACGCCTGCATGCCTTGTTTCAGGTTACGCCTCCGCTTGCGTTCGGCAACTTTCTATTAGCTTGAGAATCACTGCCTTCTTTTCTGGCGTTATGGTCGAGTACTTTCTGAGATCTTTAGCGACATTTCGCGGCGGCAGAAGAACAGATGGGGCAATAACGTCCAAGCCAGCATAGTCCGAAAACATGATTCACCGAGACGAGTTCGAGATGAGAGGCGCAAGACCAGGACTGCAATGGCAAATGAACAAAGCAAAATGGTAACAACACTGATAATATTAATGATGTGTAGCTAGAAAAAAAAAAAGCCGTGCAGCATCACCTAGCGGTAGTAGTACTTAGCAGAACTCAAGCAATGCTGCCAAACCAAGCCAATCCATGTGCACCACACATAGAATTCAGAATGGCCGCTTTTCGGTGGTGTTTTCCACTGATTGCTTGTGACAATTTTGTCCAAAAAATTTAACATTCAAACTTCAAGCTGTTTGACACATGGGTCGTGAATATGAGCTATTTCTATTAGGTAGGTCAAGGCTCCTCCTTTAGGTCTGAAATATTGAACAGGTCCAATTTATCGGCGTCCGAAAAATCGGTTGGCGACTGTACATCATTTCAAAAACATACATAGAGTAATCCCTCATAACGAAACTGCTTTTTCTAATTATTGCTTTTATTAAAGTTCAACGTGGTCCCGTCGAACCGCATTATTCGAAGTGTATCAGCCGCTGACCACGCACATTACGAAGGCCGAGGTGTCGAAATCACACAAGCCTACACGAAGGTGCACGGAGATCTTTGCATTCCCTTTCCCTTCTCTACCGAGGTAAACGGCAAACTGAGGAAATGACAAACAAGTAAACGGAACAAACGAGTGACAGAAGGCAGAGCGCCGCTTCTGACGCTGATGCGCTGACATGGGCTGGTAGAAGTGTCCACATTCTGACGCTACTCGTGGCACCTGCAACCGATGCTGCCCGACTTTTGTCAGAATCGGGTTAAGGGAGCGGTGGAGCCTAGAGGAGATCATCCCTTTGGGAGCCCCTGACGCACGCGCTTGCACGGATGCGCTTGCGGCGTACCACAAGCTACACGCACACGTGCGCTGTACGGAAGTGGGAGTGTTTACCGAAAGTCGCTTAGATCTGCGAGGTTGAAAGAAGTGGCCGGCCCAAATCTGAAATCGCCAAAGGATTCAACATTCCAGCATCGACTGTTCGACACTGTCCACCATTTCACAGAAAAAGCAGGGCATACTGGACGGGTTCAAGAAGTTTCTCATGCAAGAGAAGGTGCGCCCGCGACCCGAAGATAAAAGATTGGCAACTGCTTTGCACACACCGGATTTTCTCTCATGAGCATGCCTGCCCAGCTGGCGCACGATTTCCAGGGCTGCAACGATCTCTACAGGAGTGTGTGAAAACACGTCGGCGAAGCCACTGAGGATAACTCATTTGCTGACGCTTGTCAATGCTGGCATTTCCGTTGTTGCTCTTGCCACAGATGCTGCAGTCATAACCTTACGTGTGGCCAGGGTAAACACTAGCGACGTTGGAAAGGCACATTGGGAAACACCGACGACTGCGGAGATACAAAACATTCTAAGGGTGCTTCAAAACAAAGTGGAGTGCAGCGGCGGTGACAGTGTTCTTGGGACGCCTGGAGCAGTTCGAGGAAAATTGATGCCCGGATGAAATTATCGGCGAACTCCACTTCAATATATTTTTTAGTCGGTGAAGCTGCCGCTTATTCTTCATAACCAAGGTTTGTTTGATTAAATATACGGTCAGAGTGTTCCTCAGTGTTCCCGTCCACCTGGAATGCTGCTGGCGCTGTTTTCTTGGCTCCATCACTTTCATCGAATTACTGCTTATATCAAATTATCTTGCCGTACCGCTGACTTCGTTATAATAAGGGATTACTGTACCTTCAGTGCTTTGACGATCATCACCGTATATGTACGGCGGTGATTACAGATTTGCAAGTCCTCATTAGTGGCAAAGCAAGAGGGGGAGGCTTATAAAACTTCAGCCCTTCCCCCCCCCCCAGGAAATTCAGCCGACCCTATGATATACATATGCATTTTGCATTTTGACCCCCCTCCTCCCCCTCAGCCCCCAAGTCATGGACATCCCAGCCAACTTCAGCACCCCACGTAAAACATTTCTGGCTACGCCAATGGCCCCCGTCTAAATGGGAAGCCGCACACACAGAGGGAGATATTGCTATTTGCTTTGTCTTTGGTGCACTATAAACTATATATTAGCACGGTGTTTCACTTTCCTGAGGTAATTTATGCTTTTGAAATTAGACACTTTGTGTATGCGATATGCACAAGATGGTCGCTTTGCATCTTGGCTGCTCTGGTGGGAGTGGCAATAATAGCGCCGGCTATTCCAATTCAGACTTTTCATGCTTCTCAGAATTGAACTCAGAGGATGATAGCACCTCCGATTTGGACACTGAAACTGTCGGAATGTTGCAGAAGCAGAACTACCAAAATGGAACCGAATGGAAGAAAGGTGACACCTTTCGCCTTCAATATATCTATTTGATGCTTCTAAACCTATAAACAGCTTGCAAGCACTGTACATGCCCTCGCTAGATGATTTAAAAAAAGACCTGCGCACTGACCCTTTCTTTATATTATTCCTTTGGAAACAAAACCCAACCAGTGGAATACAGCTTTTGGGAAAAAACTTGACTGTCAGAGGTCTAAAGGGCAACTTCGGTTGACCCTCAATACCGAGAAAACAACACAGCTCTCTTTAGTATCGCCTAGAAAGACCCCAAGCCAAATATTTTACGTGAAATATTTCAATCTAATAAGTATGTCTAAGAGTTTATTAATTCACCAAACTCTGCTAATGCTAGCGGGCAAGCTGCGGCACAGTCAACAGCGCAGTCAATAGGGAGTATCACAAGGCGTCGTGCTTCAGTGCGGGCCTGCTATCCATAATTGCTGTGGATAACGTTGGCTGTGCTCTTCAACGCGCTCAACGTGCATATGGATTCGTGCACAGGTGCATTTCTACCAGCATGCCGTCCTTGGCGTGTGACGTGTGGTGTTCTCGCAGTTCAGCTTCTTGCATTTGTTTTCTTTTAATATTCGTTTATCTTTTGCTGCCCTTCGGTGTTGCCAAGAAACCCCCTCTCCGAGGAGAAGGTGGTAGCCGGTGGGAATGTGCAAGAAAGGCACAAGTGGCCCCTCTGCTCCGCCTCACTGGAGGAACGTGTGTCCCCTTTCGGGGTGAATGTTGGACCTTGTTGCGGGGGGCAAGATGGTTTTCTGAAAAGACGTCCCGAGCGTCGGTCGCGGGCGCGTGTCACCTGCGGGCGTTTGTGAATGAATGTAAATAAGTTACCGTATTTACTCGCATAATGAACGCACTTTTTTCCCCGAAAAATCGATGCAAAGTTGGGGGTGCGTTCATTACGCGGGGTAAGATTTTTGCGTCCGTATTTACTCGCATAATGAACGGCCCTTTTATCCCGAAACATCGACGTACCTTCTTATCCCTTTGCGCGCGGCGTGCGACTCGAAAACCAAACTACTATGCGCAAAAAAAGCCCCTCTCCATGTTTTCTTTTCTGCGCATTTCTTTCTTTCCGCTCCGCTTTTCTTTCTTATTTCCTTGCGCGCGACCTCAAAACCAAACTGCGCTGTGTAAAAAAAAAAAAAAAAATTTTTAATGTTGTTTTTTTTCTTTTAGTTTCGTGGACTTTTTTTGCCGCCTTTCGCAAGCTGTTTTGTTTTTCTTTGCTTAGCCGGGGGCTTTTCTTTCTTATCTTCTTGCGCGCGACGCGCAACCCTGAAACTAAACTGCGCTGTGCAAAAGGAAGAAAAAAAGAAAGCTCCTTTTTATGTTTTTTTTTCTTTTCTTTTGGTTCCGTGTTTTTTTTTTTTGCCGCCTTTCGCAAGCTGTTTTGCTTCGCTTAGGCGAGGACTTCTCCGCTTCTTTTTCTTATCTCCTTCCGCGGCGCACCCAAAGTCCAGACTGCGCTGTGCAAGAAAAAAAAAAGAGCTCCTCTCCATGTTTTTTTTTCTTGCTTCCGCTGGATTTTTTTATTTTTTAACGCCTTTTGCAAGGTGTTTTGTTCGCCCACGCTGCCCATGCATTCACGACCTCACTGCACCAGGATAGAAAAGTGCATTCATTTCGCGCGCGTGGGGGAGGGGGTCAAAATTTTGACGTCCGAGTTGGGGGTGCGTTTATTACGCGAGGGAAAAAAAGTCAAAATTTTGAGAGCCGACTTGGGGGGTGCGTTCATTACGCGAGTACGTTCATTGTGCGAGTAAATACGGTATTCCCTCAAGTAGTCATTGTTGCCACTGACTCGCCATCGAAGTCACGGTGGTGTTTCCCGCTCGAATGCTCGTGACGATCTTGTCCGAAAAATCAAACTTTCAGACTTCAAGCTGTCCAAAACGCCGGTTGTGAATGTGCACTATTTCTATCAGGTAGGTCATATGGTTCCTTCGATTAGTCCGAAATATCGAACAACTCCAAATTATCGGCGTCCAAAATATCGGTCGGCGACTGTATATAGAAAACACGAAACCCTGGTGAGAAGGCAAGCAAGCTGGTGGGAGTTCACGAACAGATCCAAGATTGAAGCTTAAAAGGAAAAATAAGAAAGGGATAACATGCCCATCTCAAGTACAGCTGCATTTGAGATTGTAGTAATGCCGAATTGCACATTTTAGTGGCAGCAAACCCAGATTTACCGTTGTCGGAGGGCGTGCGTCGGAGGTGTGTGGAAGGCTGCAGAGTTGGCTGCCCGCCAAACTCCTGTCTCCAGCTACTATATGGACACCGCCGAGGCGGGAATAAGTCTCCAGCCGACGCTCATTGCCTTCCAATGTGCTTCAACTGTGCATGCCCACTCGAGGCGCACGAGATGCAAAGCGTTGTCAAACGTAAAACGCTCGCGCTGGAGGTGGGACAACTGAAGCTCCTCCTCGCCGTTCTCACCTCATCGGCGACCATAACTATGCATCTTCAGACGCGCCATGTGTCAAAACGTCACAAGTCACTGCCCCGCGACGCTAACCGAACACTGTCTGCACATCCTCTGCATTGTCGCAATAAAGGGGAGGCAGGAAACGACAGAGGGGAGGAGCGTCGCAGAAACGCGGCAGTTCTGCGTAAGACGGTTTCGATCGAGAGATTGAAATACAACCGCAAATCTTTTACAGCTGCTGCTAGTCTGACGATTAGTAAGTCGGTACAAAGAGGTTCTTTCGTATGCAGCGCATGCTTACACTCACCTGGCTGCCTGCCTGCACGTCCTTGAAGAGCCGCGTGCCTCGCTCAAGGGTCAGCTCATACAGGGACACGTGGGCAGTGTCCAGGCTCAGCACCTGCACATGAAACCCACATTCTGGAGGATAACTACTATAGCTACTATGCTCGCTGACAGGATGAGAAGAGCAGGGAGGTCTATCAGTTGTTCCGTCTTCAGAGCGAGCTTCCTGCTTCCATAACACTTCGGCGTCTCGCAAGCTTCGAGTGTGCAAGCGCGGCCAGGGCACGGCGGAAGGCAACAAGCAAGTGCCAGAGGCCGGGCATTCGAAAGAGATGACCTGCCAGTTACAATAGGAGATCGCTGGTTTCTTTATGACACACACATACGGGCATGGGACTGATCACAAATAAGAAAGTAGGTGCAAGGAATAATACTCCTACGTCGCAATCGGACAGCTACGGACACCGCGAGTCTTCCAGGATTGAAGGAAGATTAGCCTTCAGGGTCTTCAACACCCATTCACCTGCCTAGTGGAACACTGATCTGGCAGTGGGCAGTTGAGCTGCAGCCCGCCCACGCTTCTTCGAAATTGAAATTGTTTATTGAACACAAAAATATCTACAGAGAAACTCAATACCGTATTTACTCGCACAATGAACGCACTCGCGTAATGAACGCACCCCCCAAGTCGGCTCTCAAAACTTTGACTTTTTTTTCACTCGCGTAATAAACGCACTTATAAACTCGGACGTCAAAAATTTTGACCCCCTTCCTCCACGCGCGCCAAATGAACGCACTTTTCTATCCTGGTGCAGCGAGGTCGCGAATGCATGTGCAGCGTGAAGCGAACAAAACGCCTTGTGAAAGGCGTTAAAATTTTAAAATATCCAACGAAAGCAAAAAAAAGCAAAAGATTTTTTTTTTTTTGCACAGCGCAGTTTGGATTTTGGGTTGGGCGCCGCGCGCAAGGAGTTAAGAAAGAGAAGCGGAGAAGCCCTCGCCTAAGCAAAGCGAAACAAAACAGCTTGCGAAAGGCGGCAAAAAACAAAATCCAAGAGCAAAGAAAAAAAAAACAGAAAGGTGCTTTTTTTTTTTGCTTTTTTCGCACGACGCAGTTTGGTTCTAGGGTCGCGCGCCGCGCGCAAGGAGATAAGAAAGAAAAGCAGAGAAGCCCTCGCCCAAGCAAAGCGCACATAATGAAGATCCTGCCCTCTCCTCCTCCTCGCACTTTGGAAAGAGAAGCGAGAAGCCCTCGAAATGAACGCACTTTTTTATCCTGGTGCAGCGAGGTCGCGAAAGCGTGGGCAAACAAAACAACTTGCGAAAGGCGGAAAAAAAACGGAAGCAAGAAAAAAAAACATGGAGGGGCATTTTATTTTTTTTTGCGCATCGCAGTTTGGCTTTGGAGTCGCCGCGCCGCGCGCAAAGAGATAAGAAGTTAGGTCGATTTTTGCGGGATAAAAGGTCCGTTCATTATGCGAGTAAATACGGACGCAAAAATTTTACCTCGCGTAATGAACGCACCCCAACTTTGCCTCAATTTTTTGGGAAAAAAGTGCGTTCATTCTGCGAGTAGATACGGTATTAAATACATTTAATTTCGCTCTGAAAATTTATGTAAAACACCCAGCAAGTGCTAACCCAAAATTTAGAGACAATCTCGAAAAGCTGGGGGATAGGTGCTTATTAGGTCCAAGAGCAAACATCCAGAAGAGTCAGATGATAGGGTGGGCTTTGGCGCTTTGCACCGAGGTGCATGGAGAAGCGGCTGATGAGGAGGAACCTCTCGGCTAGCTAGGTGGACAGAGAAGTCTGGGGTGGATGCTCGATATGGCCTTGCTTAGTTTCCACACATTTCAATAGTATGGCAGATGCATGCTCATTCTGACACGGGTACATGCTCAGCACCTTACAGTAGTGAAGCTAGCATATATGATAAATACTCAAAATGAATTTCCCAAATTTTTTTTTTTATCACCTAAATTGTTTTTTTAGGCATAGTTTTAAGCATATTTAGGTCACATAATGATGTACCATTTCTTGCCAATTTACCCCCCTTATCATTAGTGCATACAGTGTATTTTGTTAAAAATCAAAAATGAAAACACCAAGGAAAAGGAGAGGGGACAGGACAGATCACTTAACAATGTATAACCAACTAGCCCAACAATTAATTTTGTTGTAATTTGTATCAGAGAAATCAAGCCTGTGAAGTTTCTGCCAGTGAACTTTTTAACTGCTTTTGTGACGATGCTGCAAGAATGAGAAAAGTGGGGTCCTGGGGCACTTATCGGGAAGACCAAGGGAGTGGTTCCTTGAGAGCCGCTCCTTTAGTCTCGCCATCCCAACACGCTAGAGCAGAGGTTCTCAAACTGGGTTCCGCGAGCTGGTCTCATGTGTTCCGCAAACACCCAGACTGCACCCCCACCCCTCTTCCCCCGTTCCGCGGGCTGCGCAAAAGGACCGTGCAAAGCGCCTTCATCTCACTTTGTACTGACATCACTTTGTACTGACATCGCGATTGATATGGTGGGGATATATGAGAAGCAACACAAGCAAAATTACCTACGATTGTGCTTGTGTTGCTTCTTGCTCGGCAAATATGGAAGAGGGGGAGGGGGGGGGTTCCGCGACAATTTTTAGGCTTCCTGGGGTTTTGAGGGACCAAAACATTTGAGAACCCCTGAGCTAGAGCAAGGGCAAAAAACTAGCTGTCTCTGGTATATCCCAGAGGTGCTCTAAATGCATACCATTTTTAGGTCCACTGTGACATCATGTCGCCCCAGGACGCCTAGTCACTACCAGATGCCACAGTGCCACGTGATGTCATGATGACACAGGACCTTACAAGGTCACGTGAAAAGAAAATTACACAAGCTCGATCACGCCGACAAAGACCGGGGAACACAAAATGTGTTGAGCACAATCTTCCACCACGCAGAACCAGGTTGCAGAAAGTGACATTACGTGACTTGAGGTAACGTGACACGGTCAAGTCAAGTCAATTTGCCCGCTAAATATATAGTGGAAAAATTTACTTCACGTGACTTAATGCCCGTGCAACGTCTATTTCCCCGTTAAATTTAGCGGGGAGATTGACGTCAGTGACAATAATTTTCCCCCTTAATTTAGCGGGGAAATTGATGTGATGGTTCTCCGTGGCGGTTCTTTGCGACAGTTTTCTCGTGGAATTCGGCCGACAAAATTCATTCCATGTTAAACGACGATTTGAGGGTTTCCCTTTTTAGGACTCGTCACTATTCCCTCACCAGTTGCAAACAGTGGGCTCATTCTATTCACCTGCACCAGCCTGCACCGGCACAGAAAAGTGTAGCACGGTGCAAAAAAGTGTAGGGCATTGTACATCCGGTCGCGTTTTCGGGCAGGCTGCACTAGTAAATCAAAAAGGGCTGTGTGCGTCGAGTGCGGTCGGTGCAGAAAAATAGGACGAGCCTACTGTGACGTCGTCGTCGGGGGTCGTCGTCGAGGCTACATGTTGGGCACAGACCCAAAACCGCAAAAGCCAACCTTATAAATGCAGTGCATTTAAGACCCTCACCAGTTCGAGCTCACGGAGCCACTGCTGCAAGTCCTGTCCCGGACGTCCGTACAGCACGTCCACCGAAACACGGCCTGGAAACAGGCGCTCCGCCTCCTCAACACACCTCAGGGCGTCCTCGCTGGTGTGGGTACGACCCAGCCGGGAAAGCTCCTCATCCTGCAGGCACTGAGTTGGGGGGACACAGTAACGGGTGACTGCATTAAACCTAAAACCCCACTCCCTTTATCTGGCTGCTGCCAAAAGGGATGTAATGCAATGGGATCGGGGATCCTTCATATTTCTTTTATTTTGTTCGGTGTTCCCTTAGATCACCTGCAGGAGGCTTTACATAAGGGGTGACGAACCATCAAAACACATGTTAACCAACATAAAAAAAAAGAAGCTGTAAAATTTTTTTTATTTATTTAGCGATATTGTGCATAATTGGGCAATACAAAAATAGCACAAAAAAGTCACAACATTTTGTTAACGAAATTTCTTGGAGCACAAAAAACCATTTCAGCTAGGGAACCAAATGCAAATAAAAAATCTGCATCATATCACAAAACTTCCAAAAAAGAAAAAAAGAAGAGGTATTGGGTTATTTTGAAATATAAGCCAGCAGGGCATTTTTGATTCGAAGGCTTTGCTAGGTAGTTTGTGCCAATCAACAATGGTTCTGGGGAAATAAGAATTCTTGTACAGGCTAGTTATTGCGAAGACAGGCGTTAAGCTGGGTGAATGACAACGGCGAGTCTAGCGTGTTTCACGTTTGGTGTGAGGTAATGTTTGGGTTTAATGCCCAAATTCGATAGTGAGGAGAATGCAGGAATTTAAACCGGACTACTTTCCGTCACAGACTGAGTAGTCAACTCGGATAGACGTAACATAGATGGGGAGTCGAATCTGTTAAACTGCTTGTAAATAAATCTCAATGCTAAGTTTTGTATCTTTTCAAGTTTCCCTACATCTTTTTTTGTGTGGTGATCCCATACTATGGAAGCATATTCTACCGCAGGTCGAATGATTCTTAAGTAAGTTTTTTAGTTCAGTTGGTGCCTCGTAAATCTTCCTTTTGCCAGGATGTTACATTTCAAACAAGGCAGTGAGCGCATTTTAAAAAATCGGTGGAGTCCTGTAAGGTTACAATGTCATCTGGGAGCGAATTCCAGTCCGGGACTAATAACTGCAGCGAAGAGAATCTAAAGGTGTTTGCTCTAGGAATACTGAGGTGGAGTTTGCACGAGTTATCTGTAAGAACTTCAAATTGGGCGAGTTATCTGTGCACGAGGAAATATGACTGGCAGCTCAACAATATATATCTTTCCCGAACCCTCGACAATACATATCTTAAAACTTATGCTGAGCTCAGTGCTTTCGGTCTGTCTTAGCACAGCACCGTTTTCTCATCAATTCTTTCGAAGTTGAACTGCTGCATCATTTTACCCGATTCAAGTTTTGTCAATAAATTTGGCGGGGAAAAGGCTTCTTGGAAAATTTGGCAGTGAACCTGAGTGCGTGCATCACACCGAATCAAGGTCACTCAGTGGAAAAATTTAATCGATGGTCTAATTTAGATTTACCCCAATTCAATTTCCCCACTCAATATGGGTGGGCATCCCCAAAATTGAGTGGGAATTTAGGGGTGGTGAGTGCCCACCCAATATTTGGAAATTATCTTGAAAAACTTGGGGACAGCCACTTGTCAGGTCTAAGAGGACAAAGTTCAGAAGGAGCACGTGATAGGGTTGGCTTCACTGCTTTGCACCGGGGTGCATGAAGAAGTGAATGGCAATGAGCACCTTGGTTAGCTCAGTGGGCTCGGAGGTCTAGGGCATGCACTTGGTATTATGTCCTTTTCTTAGTTCTCAAATACCTAAAGAGTAGAGGGTGGGCAATTACTGTAACATGGGCACATGGCTGGTATTACCATATTTTTCCCAACTATAGTCTGCAAACTATACATGTGTGGAAGTTGAAATTTTATGCAGTGTAGACTATGTACATGTGCAGACTACACAAGGAATAGCTTTTCTAGATTGTTCATTATGACGAGAGTATGTTAATGATGATTCATGTATGACACAAACTTGTTTGTGAGCTAATAAAATATTTGTCAAGGTGTGCTGTGTGTGAGCATTTCTTATGTGCGGGCTACGCACCGGGTGCGGGCTATGCAGCAGGTGCAAACTATCTAAGTGAAAACTTTTTATTTTTCACCCTTCTGCGATCTACATGCCGGGTGCAGACTACACGCTAGGTGTGACACTGAATTACAAGCCGGGTGTGGAAAATACAGTGTATGGCAACTTCTCCGGAAGAACATCCTTACCTGAATTCCCACGGAGACCCGACTGACTCCCGCCCGCTTGAAGTCCCTACAGCAAAGGGTCTCGGTTACAGCTATTGGTCGGGCAAGCCGACGTGCCTCTGGGCCCGCTTCACCTCAGGGTCTGCCTGGCCGCAGGTGTCGGGTTGCACTCCAGAGTCACCTCGAGTGCGGGGTCGGGGCTGAGGGAAGACACCACCCCCAGAAGTCTCTCGACGTCTGCCGGCCTCATCAGACTGGGTGTCCCTGCAAGGCAACTCTCAAGCATCGTGCTTCCAGTCCAAGTAGAAAAAGTATTTCTCTTTCTTCGGAAAAGTGTAATTATCTGTCATAGTGAGTTTGTTACATAGATTGAGGAATGCGGTGTGATGGTTGCTGCTTTTGTAGTTATTTAAAGCTCGTGGCAGAGAGATAGAATTATCAGGGGCACTTTGTACAGGTTGTTTTCCGCACGGATTGGCCACGAGTGGTGAGTCGGCGTTCGGCTGGAATTCAAGTTCAATTGATGCATCATTGATCGAGCAGAAGCCCCTGCTGAACGCTGAAGACACAGCAATTGGCCATGCGAGCTGAGCGGTGCGTTAAAAACAGAAATAAATAACTCGAGTTGTCCCCATGAGTACAATTCTAAACTTAGCCACTAGGGACGTGACTGTAACGCATTCGATGTAGAGGACGAAAGAGATGGTGCGACCGACTCCTGAGTTAAGGCGAAAACGCTCCTCGTATTTGCTTGTGCCGTCAGGCTCAGGCCGACAAGCAACTTCGATGTCTTCGTCAGTGCCGATGCTGGACCAATTCCCCAATTGTAGGTACTAGACATCTATGTGTATAGGTGTCCAGCCAAGGACAAGGCCCAAAAAGCAGCAGGAGAGTGAGGCCTTGCACTACAGACGCGCGTCATGCCGTTGGTGAGAGGATCTTCATCAAACGCTAGCTGGTTGCGTGACCAGTGGCTATCAACATCTGGCTATCTGATCTTGAAATTCTTGTCGGTGCCATGCTCAGCTGTGCTGCTGATAGCCTGATGTTGACAGCCCCTAATCTTGCAACTAGCCAATGCCTGACAGGAAGGATCTCGCCGCGGGCACGACGTAAACCTTGTCTGAGGCCGCACTCTTTTGTAGCTTCGTTGGCTTTGTTCACAACTGTATATGTGGGTGTGTTTTGTTTTAGCATGGGGGGCAGGCTGTACCGCTCCATCTTAGCACAACTTGTCAAACGGCAAAAGCTATGCCTCACGTAAGCCAATTAAAGCGGAGGATCAGAAAGTGAAAATACAATAAAAATGGCACCCCTAACATTTCTATTCCTTGTCGGAGCATTTGCTCTCTTTCTAGTCGTTACTACTTACCTTTCCCGTCCCACGGGTGAAATTCCATTTGAGCTAAGCAACTTCGAAAGGGTTGCCATGCAACTAATTGGCCAGTGTTTTGGTCCCCTCACCGACTGCTTGAATGTTCACCAGTAATGTCACACAACTTGAGCTTTCTTTTCGTATTTGAAAACTGAACCTGCTTACAGTCTAAATTTCGAGTGCTTGTTTCTCATGTTTCTAATGATTAGTTTCTGCAAACTTGCAAGCAGCCCGACAATTATTGCGACTAAATGCCGCAACACTCAATTCAACCAAATGTAATGACAAGGACATTTTCTCCAAATGATTAAAAGTAGTCTTGTTACCGTATCTTTTGTTACAACAGTGACACATTTGCTAAGCTTTGTTTTTAAGACATCATTCCACTGCGAAACCTCTTCAATTGTTTAATCGATTCATTTCGAACATTTTTCCAAAGGCGTGGCAAATTACAAAGGCTGGCTATGGAGTGTGTTCAAGCAGTCGATGTATACAAAAAAGGTAATTGCAAACACCAAAGGAGAATGTGGAGACTCCTACCACCGCCAAAAAACACCGAGGTGACCTGGGAGATTCCGGCAAGTCCGACGATCGTTGTGAGCTCCCTGATGAAGCACTCCGTCATTGAGGTGTGGTCCACATTTTGACTGGAAATTAATTCAAATTTTCATGATTGATCATGATCAGTACTAGAATTCCATGAGATCTCATCCTACCTCACATACTTGTTGAAGTTGCAGTATGTGCACCGTCTTTCACAGTAAGGCCACTGTTATAAAAACAGACAAACCAAAAGAAAAACACACATTAGAGCAAAGCAGTTGATACACTTCGTTTCACCGTAGCTCGGTAAAGAGTGAAGGCTATGGCCCCTTCAAGCCAATCGGAGCAACGGAGATGAAGCACAAGATAGCCGTCACCCAAGTCAGGGCAAGCAAGAGCATAACCCAAGCAGTTGGAAAAGAGGGGAAGTAGGTATTCCTCTCTTGCCTGTACCCTCTTTCGTGAGTACAAGACGTCGCTTTTTTCACCCTAGAAGATTAGCCCATCACTCAAAATTTGTGCGATATCGGCTTTCTCTCTCTCAACCGACCATGGCCTTGACAGCATGGCGCACAACTACCTAAAGACATGGGTATTGGCCTCGAGGTCGACCTATAGGTAGCGCTACTGTCGCGCTATCATCATCATCAAAGCGGGGATAGAAGCACGGCCGCCCCATAGACTCCCCACGTTCGCGCGCGAGATGGCGTAGATTCTTGCGTTTATTTTGTCGCATAGTGTCGGTGGAAAAACAATTATAGCGGAAAATGGTGCGGTACCGTCCGGTGCTTCAGTAAAGATCGAATTGTGTTACCAGTGTACGGCTTAAATTTAAATAATCGCTCGTGGGGATGCGTCGTCTGCTCTAGGCAAACGTTGGGAAGCATGGATCACCACGACGGACGCCTGTCTCCGGGTGATCTGCTCTCTCTCTCTCTCTATATATATATATATATATATATATATATATATATATATATATATATATATATATATATATATATATATATATATATATATATATTCGTAACAGATGCACTAATATGGTTTGTTCAGGTGAGTTATACGGCCAGGGGGACATTATGTGGGTGGCTAATCGTTGCGATAAGTCGGCTAATTAATCATAATTCGTTAATTAACCTTTTAATTAGTGGAAATAAACATATGGTTCCTATTAGAAACTTAGAGAGCGACATCGAAAACCACTAAATCAACTCTTTTTAGAACGACTTGAAGCTCGTGAGAAACTTGTGGGCGCGCCAAAGTTACCACTCGTGAAGCAGGCGCAAAGCTACAGTTGCGGAACGCGATAATGATCTAATGCTCTGCGTTCCGCCACCGCTACTTTTGCGCCTGCTTCACTAGTGGTAACTTTGGCGCTCCCCGAGTTTCCCACGAGCTTCGAATCATTCTAAAAACAGTTGATTTAGTGGTTTTCGATGACGCTCTCTAAGTTTCTAATAAGAACCATATGTTTATTTCCACTAATTAAAAGGTTAATTAACGAATTTTAATTAATTAGCCGACTTATCGCAACGATTAGCTACCCACATAATGTCCCCCTGGCCGTATAACTCACCTGAACAAACCATATTAGTGCATCTTTTAGGGATTTTTTGTAATAAATCTGTTCGAATTAAAAATTAACACCCGGTATATATATATATATATATATATTTTTTTTTATATATGTATCGGTTTACCAGCGTGGGAGTTCTCCAAAACATTGAATTCCGACCCGGGTAACATATTAATGGTACTGTGGGCTGTGAAATTGCAGGTTCGATGGATTTGTTTTTAACTTTTAGTTTTTGCAGTAATGTAAATATTTAACATGAAGAGAAGTCAGTGTTGTATCGAAAATCGCCGTGCTATTAAGTTCCTCTGCAGTCAATGTTTCCCTTTACTTTGCCACGGTGTGGGTAAGTTTTCCGGAGTCGGAACAATTCTACTACGTTGCGATGAGGAGAGAGTGCCTCTTCTAGTTACGATCCACAAACTGCACATTGGCAGCACAACTGAAACAAGTGAAACAGACTGTTCTTCTAATATATCTGCCGCGAGTGTAATGAACAAGTGTAACCGAGTAACGCAGCAACGTTGGTGTTATTAAATTATCTTCTCTGTAGTGTGGGTTCACCCGCTTCAATCTTCTTGGTGAGTGCCACGGATGTCAATAGGCTAATATTATAAGTTTCTGACTAAGTAATCTTCTATTCAAACACAGTAGACTCTGCAACTCCAGCAAACAACCCGCACCACGATACAGGCAGCATTGGCCGGAGCGACACTCTTTTACTGAAGAAGGCTAGCGACCTTCACGAGACTTTCCGATCACCCTCCGCCCTCACCTAACACATATCGGGACTGGGCAGTTCATCGATTAATCTTTAGATTATTCCAGTAATGCTCTGATTGCGATTTATTTTCCGTTTAATCGGAATCTTGTGCTGGAGAAAGTCAGCAAAAAGTAAAAGATGTCTATTCTAATATTTTTGACGTCTTTGTCTTTTATAACACAGGCTTGCACGGTAAACCACTTCAACGTGCTTGTGATTGTCACCGAGGGTGATTGTACTGTTCAAATAATAACTTAAAAATTACTTCACATTAAAAGGCTTCCCGTGAAGTTTTAGATTTAGGCGTCACAACGTGAAGTTTAAGATTGGTATGCAATGTGCCATTTATGACATACTAAAAATAGTAAAAAATGTGTAGTTTTAACTTCTGTCATGCAATATGACCGGCGAAAAATCAACAAACGGATTTATCGGTTGGTTTGTCTATTAAAGGGTAGCGATCAGTCGGGTTAATTTTCTAATCAAACCACAGCACCAATGAGCATTCAATGTTTTATGAAAGCTATTGCTCGTGCGAGAAAACAGAAATACGTGGGACAAGCGGTTGTATACTAACCAACACACTAAGAATATGGAAGCTTCCGACTTTATAATAATCGCTTTGTTATATTTTCACGCATGTGAAACGATATAACACAACCTTTACTAAGAAGAAACGGCAATTAAAACATGAAACATTTAATAAGGAGGGTCAAGCTCAGCCAGAAACGCGGTTGCGTCGTCGAGATCCACGTGTCTGAACGTGCGCCCGTAGCAGACGACGCACAGCGGTATCCCCGCTTTCGCAAGTTTCCAATTTCGTCCGCACGGTGGCGACACGGTTCGATCTCGAGGCGAATAGCAGTCATATGTCTCCCTCTGACCAGTGGCGGATCCAAGGAGGGGCGGACGGGGGCGGCCGCCCCCCAAACAAGGTCGACCCCTCTCCTCCCCCCTTCTCGGAGGGCAATTTGACATGGGTGCACAAAAAAAGGGAGAATAGTATCCTTACAAGGCTTCCCGCCCCCGCCCCCGCCCCCGCGCCCCGCCCCCCCCCCCCAAACGGAGTTCTGGATTCGCCCCTGCCTCTGACACACTGATTGGCTCGCTGTGATCCTAACCCTTGTTGTTTGCCAAGTGACAATGAGATGAAGCGCAGAATGGGCCAGACACTTTTAGAGAAGGGATCCAATTACTGAGATAAGAGAACAAAGAACGGGACAGTCTCTAACACCACTATCAAGATGCAGCTGTGTTCGAGACGGTTTCGTGTTAGTCCCCTTTTTGTTCCCTCGTCTCCAAGGTTTCACAGTACATGGAATCCAATCAATGCCGCTGCATCAATAAGCTGAGATTCAATAGAGCAGAGAAAGCAGTAGAGTGGGAGAGTTCTCGTTAAATTTCTGATTCTAAAGTTTGTGTAAGTGGCATTTGCTGCACAGCTTGCTGTTACTGACATGACCCACGAACAATACTGCTCCACTGCTTTCGTGTGAAGGCAAGTAAGCATAGTTCTTCAAAATTTCTGACAAAGTTTGCCTTACAGGGACACTGCCACCCGCCGGGCGATTTATTATGGTGTCGAAATACCCAATCAATATCTTGATACTCCGTCCTGTATATTTTTAATAAGGTCTTAAAATGCAACTGCTCGAAACCGAAACTGACTGGGTAGGAAGAAGGAATACAGAGGAGGAGAATGTTAACAAAAGTCACATAGCTGTGCTACTTTTTATTTTTTAATCAATGTATTTGCAGTTTTTTAGAAGCCATAAAAAATGGGTATCATATTTTTTGTCGATTTTTAGTATCGAGCGTGTGCCTTCAATGACCCCCGACTTTGACCATCTTTGGTGGTTGTGTCTAAACCATAGGAAACGGCACGTGACAACAGAAAAGAGAGTGAGCACGACTCGGCGGTTTTTGGGTGGAAAGAAAACTAATTTCGAGCTACAAATTGTGCTCTTGGTAGTTGGGCTCTCGTATGTCATGTACAAATAAAAACCTTGGCGAGCATAAATACCCTGTCAGTGTCCCTTTAAGAGGTCGCAGCACAGACTCTTCCACTAAGAATGGTCTTCGATTTTTTGCATGAAATCAAACATTTGAAGACAAGTTATAACAAATCTCCTTGTGAAATGCAGATGTTCATGCACCACCAGTCCTGCAACAAAACAGCGCTCGACAGTGAGGTGCCCAGTGATTTCACGAGGCCTCTTGACCTCCGTTTGCTTTTCTGACCGTCAGAGGACGCTTCAGCACCCTCTGGCAGTGGTTGGGAGAACGTTCTTGCCGATTGGTCATAAAAGACGATGCTCTTTGCCTTGAACGTCAGCACAGGACTTGGGCAAGTGCAAGGTCGCGGAGGTATGGTGTTTCGATGGCCGATGCCACGGGTACGACAGGTGTCGGCCCGTGGATCAGGCCTAGCTCTTTGTGAACCGTGTGGCTCGGGACGATTGTACTGCTGCCATTGTTAGCCCATGTGTCATCGATAGACATAGCTGGGGGGCTATGTTCGACAAAATTTCTCCGAAAAAGAAACAGAAGTGATGGAAATGACGATATCGCTTCCATTTGGTTAGAGGCTCAAATGACAAAAGTTCCTTCTTTCATCATTTGAGCCTTTAGCGAATCAAATGCGATATCGACACTTCCATGACTTCCGTATCTTTTAGGAGAAACGAAACATTTGTCGAGCATAGCCCCCTGGTCTCGCATTTATTGGAGGTTTATATAAACAGAAGTGTGTAATGTTGTCACCCAGTGTTTACTATAGCAAGTGGCACGCTCTCTGGTGTGGGGCAGGCTCGCACACAGAGCCCGAACACTGCACTATTTGTTGAAAATACAGCCGTCCCGCTTCTACTTCCGACCTGGTCTGACGTGCTGTACTTTCCTCGATGTGCTCGCTTGGTCCAGAACCACCGGCTTTTCATTGTCCCGCGTGCCACGCCATGCAAGCCTTCCTATTTCGTCACAGGCCAGAGTTTCATATACTGGTCATCCATGACCAATACTGAGCAGAACTCTGCTCCTCGGTTGTTCCGGCTGTTCCTATCCGAACTCTGAGTGGAGATAGTGGGACAGCCGGTTGTTTCATGCATTTATGTGTTCGATTTATGCTTTTTGAACACATAGTCCGTCTTCCAAAATGTACTCGATCTTACTACAGGAGGGTGGGCACGTATCGCTAGCCTATCAGCAGTCTACGATCTACGGAAAACCTGCTCTATCCGTGCTCAAAGTAAAGGCACGAGCTCCCGCTAACAATTACGCAAAGCTCTTGCGTACGATCTACGAAAAGTCCCTATTTCCAGAAGAGTAAAACTATACGCACTCCGGAGTGCATTTCGGACGAGATGGCTATACGCACTCCGCTAAACTCGCATAAAACGAATGGTCACAGCGAGCTTTTTCAGCGATGGCTTAGCATAGCGGCTAAGGCGTCCGCTTTGTACGCAAGGGGACGCGGGTTCGATCCCCGGCGGGCCGTACTTTTTTTTTTTTTTTTTTTTGTCGAGGATTATTGCGATGTTTACGACATTTCTTTTGCGATAATTTTGTCGACGAAACTTCGCAGAATTAAATAGGACTTCCTTTCCGGGGTGCGATCGAGGACAGCGTGGCTTGGGTTGCTGGCCGGACGCCGCGAAGCGGCGTGTACTGGTTACGTTTTGTAATTAGCAGCCAATACTGTCGCCGCGAAGCGGCGTGAACGCAGGCGGGGGCTGGGTTAACACGCTCCCCAGTGATACACGCGCCGTTCGAAAAGGGGGCCCGACGGGCATGAGTTCTCGGCGGAGTGCGTATAGCCATCTCGTCCGAAATGCACTCCGGAGTGCGTATAGCTTTACTCTTTCCAGAATGGGATGCGCAGAAGGAGGCGCTGGTACTCACGTGAACATACAGCGAGCTGCTGTTCGACTTGGCGTGGTTGTGATGCCGTCGTAAGAGACGACTTGCTTTGCGGGCATCGATCACGTCCAGGTATTGTAACAAGGAGTGAGTAGAAATCTCGCACAGCACGCGCGGCTGAGCGCATAAGTGCACTGCATGATCGACGCAAAATGGGATGAGCGTTCACTTTATGAATCACCGAGGATAGCCGCTCTCTCCCGAGCCCAGGAGAAAAAGTTGGAGTACAGCAAACTCAAGAAACAAAACGAATGCACACAAACCAAAGACACAAACTTGCTCACTTGAACTCCCCGTGTCCTCGTGCTGAATGATATTGAGTGCGGTCAAGTGGCAGACATGTCGGATAGTGAAAAAGGATGACGTCTGGGGGTATCACGTGATGTAAATAAAGACTCAAGTGAATCAGTTTCAAAAACATAAGCACTGAAACAAACATTACACGAATAGAAACTAAATTAAAAAGAAACATTTTGCTCCTAAAAAAAACTAAACGGTGCTCACGCGCGGTCGAGACGCGGCCCGCGGACGCGCGGCGCACTGCCGCCGCCGCCAGTAGACCTGACGCATACTGACTGGCGCAAGCCGATCGTTCGGCCGTTCCCGCTCGGCGCGGTTTTCAAACAAGGTGGTGGCAGAATTTTAAAGCGATAGCTTTACGGGCGACATTTTGCGGAGATTTTGACATCGTCCGTTGTCATCGCCTCGCGCGCGACGGAAAAAAAAACAAAAAAACTTCTTTTCTCTGCTCTTGGTGCGAGTCCAGGGAAGTCGGGTTTTCCCGTCGGCTCCTCAGCGAGGAGAGAGAAGAGCGGGGAGCCCAGCCCTGAATTAAAAGGGGGTGCTGGTGGCCAGCCACACCTGAAGAAAGGGGGGGGGGGGGTGAGGGGGTTTCGCTCGCCTATCGGGTCGGGGCCGCGGGGAGGACTTCTGGTGCGAAAAAACCCAAGAAAATGGGAATTTTTCGCTTTTCTTGTGTGTTTCTTGCTGGCGTGTAAAAGAAGGTACCGCTTTGGTCGTAAATCATTTTGTCCTGGGACAGTTGCCACTCGTCACCAGCCCGTCCGAAGCACTAGTGGCATCAATTCCCTGTCGCCTTTCATTTGAATTTTTCCAGCGCCGAACATACTTCCTTTCATCTCGTGTTGAACCACAACGGAAGGCTATGGATCCTCCACAGCCAATTAAGCGCCAGTCCAGACTCCAGAGGAGTCGTCACGAACTAATACACGCCAGAGGAGCCAGGCGACATCACTTCTGAACTTGGGCTTGATTGGCTGTGGAGGCCCCTAGTCCTCCGCTGCGGTTCGACACAGGATAAAACGAAGTAGGCAACAACACTTTCCTTTCTTTTTTGCGGGTCATTAGAAACCGATAGTTCGAAGGGGGGATCATACTGAACGTCTGTACCTTCTGGGTGGCATTAGGGTGTTTTGAAGCCTCGATCTTTGGCTTAACAACAGCAAAACGCTTTACGGTGGCCGACCCTTTTTGTTCGTGAGTCTGTAAGCACTCTATCTTTTTTTTTTTTTTTGCTTGCCACTTTGCTTTTCGGATAGCGGCACGTTGTCAATCGCCTAATCCACCTGTCTTTTTCTTTTCTTTTTTCTTTCAAATTACAACCAGACACAGACCTTACAAACGCTCGACTTAAACTGTCAAAATGCGTGTCCCGCTTGGCGCACGTGCATGAACCATTGGTTTCTCTTAAAATTGTCTGTTTCGAGAAAGCATTGCACGCAGCCTACCGCAGAGCACGGCCCTGCCTAAAGCGAACACATATGGCAATCATTCTCAAGAGCCACTTGCTGCGTGGAACGGTTGTGGCTACGTTTACATGGATGCGACTGCAGCGCATCGGATCCAGTTAACGAATCGAATCGGTCCGCTTGTAAACAGCTCGGATCGGATCGGTTCCGATCCGATCTGTTCCGATCCGATCCGCTGGGACGGGGTGGTTTGAGATGGTCAATCCGAATCGAGACTCTCCGTGTATACGCTAGCGGATCGAATCCAGTGCTCGAGCAAGGGATCACGGGAGCGTTGCTTGCCGCTGGGCAAACCGGAAACCTCGGAAACAATCGAAAGGTCAAGAAGTTTGCCAGGTTTGCTTTGTGATCCTTCGACACGAGGTGCCACTACTGGTCGATCCGAATCCATGTAAACGCAGTGGTTGAAGTGGATTCGATTCGGTACAACGGGATCCGATGCGCTGCTGCCGCATCCATGTAAACGTCCCCTATGGTGGCAGGAGCCACAAACACAGGGATATTTGCGCATTGCCTCTTGATTGGTTCTGCTGGGTTGAAGGCGTGCTCATACGCGCGGCTAACGCAGTGATGTAGCGTGTTTTTTCTTTTTATTTGATTGGACTAGCTCATTTTTAGCCTTAGTGTCATTCCCGTGCAGAGGGGAATATGAATATACATAAGATTGTGTTCTGTATGAAACTGATTGTTATATAGTGTATAGTCAGAAATTTTATTGTAAAAATTGTTAAAAGATATCGCGTTAACTTGGTACATTTTTAGGCATTCGAAGCAGGGACGTTTTAATAAAGTAGTTTTTTCCTTTTACTGACACTTTTCATTTATGACCAACTTTATCATCATCATCATTGTCGTCGTAATCATTATCATCGTCATCATCATAATCTCAAATTTCGGGGCCCTGGCCAGCATTAGCCCAGGGCCCCGAAAGCTCTTAATCCGGCCCTGGGGAGCCCCGGCATCCCTCCAGAACGACGCGACAAAGGGAGAGTGTTCCGGTCGTCTGCTTGAAAGACTTGTTTTCAAACATTATCGCGTTATGTGAAATCACACTTTGGAAGTGTCCAGTTGCTACGCGTAATGCTGGATGGTTTTAGAAACTTTCAACGCGCATACCCACTTACTTCACGGATTAATGGTGGCAGTTGTCGCTCCCCGACGCCAACCACGACGGCTATGCGAATTAACCACATCGCATCTCCGTCCTCAGGTACGTGACAGCACCATTCCACCCGCATTGCGAGACCGTGCTACACTTATTGCTTTGCTTCTCCGCACCAGGGTGGTAAAGGTGGGTGAGGAGGAGTGGCAAATGATGTGCGCCGACATCTGGAGTTCCAACGGAGAGCAATAAAATGCTTAGGTGGGCCAGTTGGTACATCATGGGAAAATAAGCGCCGAAGGAACACGGACCAAGAGTTGCTATTCCACTCTTTGTTCGTGTTCCTTCGGCGCTTATTTTCCCTTCAGGGGAAGATCGCGAAAGAGCGCGACAGAACACGAGAGAAAGAAACCAATGATGCCAGCTGAAAGACGACAGTCGCAATGGTAATCGCGAAGACTGAAAACTCAGCAAAATAAACAGTGATAATTTGACGTTGTAAACTAAATTCTGAGCTATTCTAACGCTTATAAAAAGTAATACACTGATTACGCTGCTTTAACTTCCCTTCTGTCGACATCTTGGAAATCTGGTGGTTACGCGGTTTCGTTTTCCCGGGGCTTCCCAATGAACTTCCCAATGAACGTTCAAATGATGTGTACTTTTATTCTATTTACATTAAAAATAATGAAACTTTGTTTTTTTACCACACGAATTTTGTTAGTTTTTTTGGTGTTCGAATAGCGGAATCCGATTTATTTCAGTTTGTCTTGTTTTCGTGTTGCGGATTGGTTTTGTGCTGTTTTGCATATTAATCTGACTCGCAAGTAAACAAATGGAACACGATTCGCCGATTTCTTTCGAGGTGGGCCCGATGGCCCATCCAACGCACCAAATAACCATTTTAGAGATGGTAAGCAACTGGTATTATTATAATAGGTCCGTTCGATTCGGCAGAAAGTTTGGAACTAGAGTTCAGTCGGAGTACGGACAAGTGTAGGAGTAGTGCATAGGCGGGTTGCGCGACACGTATACGCTTTTCTGAGCTCGGGGTGATATAATTTTGAACTTTCTAGCCGGATCGAACAGACCTAATATATCTATATGTAAGAAACCAACCTGACGCAAGCGCCGATTGCTTAAAATGCGGGTGATCGAGGCTTAATACATCGTCCGAGATAGGCAGACGTTTTACCCATTCCGGCGCCCTAACAAACGAACCATTCAAAGCGAAAGGCGAAATATAACTTTTCCATAGACCACAGCTAGCAAGCAACTTTAGAGTAGCAAAACATCTGTATTACCCGAAAGAAACTCGCGGCAGCAGTGGCGTACCAACTTGTTTTTGAGTGGGGGCAAACCAGACCCTGCCTCCCTGCCCCCCCCCCCCCCAGGGCCGGGGGGGGGGGCGGGGGGCGGTTCCTTTGGTATCCTTTGGGCACCGCCGGCCAGTGTTTGTCTTGCCCAGTGGCGGCCGTTTCAGGGGGGGGGCAAAATATATGCCTTGCCCCCCCCCCAGTTTGAGAACTGGGGGGGGTGGCAAGCGCCCCCTTGCCCCCCCCCCCCCCTGTTGGTACACCCATGCGCGGCAGCAACAGTTACAAAGCTCAGTATCGCAGTGGAGAGAACATTTCAATTTTGACAACAAACAATGAAGACCGTGAAATCTAGCGTATAACACATAAACTTGGTTGTAACCATGTTTTGGACTCCAAAAGTCTGCCTCAATGCTCCGCCGCTTGCGGCGGCCAGAATGCGTAAGAAAATGGCGGACCTTTTCATCTATAGGGAGTATTCACTGGCGGTCATATCTGTGTACGTAGTTGCTGAGCGCGTGCTGACGGCGAGCTTCCACAGTTCTTTTGCAACGTGCATTCCACACCATCAAGATCTCGCCGGTCTTAGCGGGCTATTAATGTAAGCTCGTTCTGAGCATGCGCTCTAAACATTGACCTCAAATATGGCGTCCAGTAAATGCTCCCTATAGCTAGTATATATGAACTCTATGCTTTTCACATTGTGGGCGAAAAATACGACATTTTCTTACGTTACGAAAGCTTATACGTACAAGTCACCGGGACACCCGTGTTCCATATTAAGCGTGGCTACCAGTTCAAGGAGAAGCCGCCTCGGTGGGTCCGAGGCGAGAGCGCTGGCCTACGGATCCCCATGTGGCGGGTTTGAATCCCGGCCGAGGTGCCCGCAATCTGATGGAGGCTTATTGCGGAGAAGGCGCCGTAATCGAGCTTTCGGTTGCACGTCAAAAGATACCCATGTGGTCCAAATTAATCCTCAGTCCTCCGCTTGGGCGTGCCAGATGCCCGTCGTCGGTTTGGCACGTAAAACCTCCAACAGTTCAAGGAGACAGTCTATACTCTATTTCTGTACCGCAGGAAAGGCTACAAGCGCGAGCTCCGTGCTCTGGGGCAGATCTCGGTGGCACAAGCTCTCGTGCATATAGAGGCAGCAGCCATCGCTATAGGAGCTAGCGCTTCTATAGCCTATACGCTGCGGTACGACCACCGTGGTACAGTGTTCTAGAGGACGTAGTGGCAAAAGCGGCGCCCGCTTACAATGGGCCGCGGGAAGACGGTCAACGTAGATGCCGCGAGTGGCACTGGAGTTCCGAGCCCTAGGAGAATTTGTGGAAGATGTCAGATGCGCGATGAGCGAAGAACACACACATTGCTTCGCGCCGGGATGCAAGTCGAGCTACCCGTCGCTGTTACGTGCGCCAAAGGAGGAGTCGCGCAGCGTAGTAAAAAAGTACGGCTTTTTGCGGAGCATTACTAATTTCCCTCTTTATGCTGAGAATTGAGATATATGTAGGCGTATTTTAGATTAGACGCATGTTATCTTATCAAGACGTACACGTTTCAAATGCCAAAAGCATCGCTTCTTCCTACGACAACCAAATCTTTTAAGAACTATTTCGCGCGGCGTATGAATATTGAGCAAAACGTCCTTTTTTCTTGAGGTGAAAACTGGAATAGTGGGAAAAGAAATCTTAATCAGAAGATAAACGCCTCGCCGAGACATCTGCGGTGTACGAGAGACATTTTGAACCACGCCTTATCTTTCAGGACTATGTGCACATCGTCAATGGCGATGAGGTTAGGATTCTATGCCGCAATATATTATGACTATTTTGTAGTCTTTTTGCGTAGTATGTTGCTGGATATCTGCCATGTGCTTGCTGTGTATGTCGATGAAGTGTATTACCACTTTTGAGAAGTCATAAAGCAGTAGTTGAGAATACATTTTTAGATGCGGAGCATCTCTTGCTCGGGTCTATGTCCCGCGGCCTTGTAGTCCGCACTCACACTACGCACGAGCAACTCTCCTCCTTCCCCCTCTCCAACAGCTGCGCGTTACTCTCTCCGCTCTCTCTCTACCAGCTGCGTGCACTGCGCGTGCGTTCGCTTCTACCATATGCTTCTACTCACACCGCGCGCGCACGCGCAACTCTCCTCCTCTAGTCTCCTCTCCTTCAAGTATGAAAAAAATAAACGGCGAGCGGCGAGCGTTCCAAGTTTCTCTGCCGCGAGCCGCGACGAAGGCTCGCGTAGGGGGTTACGCTAGGGCAGTCGGTGGCGCCATCTCTCGACGTCAGCACGCAACTGACTCTTTCCTCGGAACCAACACGATGCTCCGCATCACCCCATGGTTCCCCTCGGGAAGATGGTGTAATTTTTTTTTTCATATTAGGGGTTGTTGAAGTTTTTGTTCATATTGTATTTTAAAGCTTCATGTACTCCCAATCGAGGTTTTTTTTTTTTCATAGACTGCTTTCCACAAGAGACTATTTGCTATATGTTCGCCAGTTGCGGTGGCACCTTGCCCGTTCCCAAACGCGCTCGGCCTTGCACCTTACACAACGCTGGTCCCCGCATCAGCAACACGATGGCAAAAAACAACACACCAGTTTATTGTTCCTTTACCATTAAAAAAATGAAGGATTTATTGAGATTTATTAGTCTATTTTTCCTTGTGATATCAGGATCGCAGCCCAAGTGATAGCGTTGCTGAACGACCTGACAGTACTGGGAAAGGGGGGGGGGGAGTCGATAATAATTAAATTATCTCCATCAAAAACATGCGAATATTGAAAGTAGAGGACCTATAATTTTTCACATTGGCAATTGTTCCTGCGGCGCGAAAAGCTCCAGTCGAACAACAGTAGTACACGCCGAGCAGCGCCGACGACGAGGTTTACGGGGGCACGTTCCTAGGACTCAGAACAGCAGCGCTACGGTGTCGTCTACGCGCAAAATTTTCACGGCGGCTACCGCTTTTGCCACTACAACTCTCTAGACCACTGTAACCGTGGGTACGACACAAGGTGAAACAGAGTATAGCACCTGACATTCGAGACACGATTGTTTCGCTGGCTCTTCTTAGTAGTTACCTGACCTATCGATAGAAGGCGCTGATGTATCCACCGCCACTGGGTGGCTTCAATTTGGTTTCTTTCGGTTTCAGCGCGGTCGCGGCTGTGTTGGTGTGTTTTGTCCTTTTCGCTTAATTCTGTGATACAAGTATGTTAGTCACAGCACACAACCAATGAAACAGCGGGGCTGAGCCACTCTGAGAACTACATTGTGGTATCGAGTCAAAAGTGAGGGCTTATTACAAATAAAGTCACTGGATCCTGGGAAAGTAGCGCCATTGCCTTCCCTACCTGCTATAGCCGGACACAAACGAATACTAACATACAGACGACCCAAACCTCGCAAGGCGATTGGCTAATCGGTCTACGTTGCCATGGAAATCGCCATCTTGGTCCATTTAAATCTTCGAAGCTTCCAGAGGGTCGTTCTAAACCAGTCGCGCCACGATCACCATGGAGCATCATCCTACTGGAAGCGTTCCTCGCCAATATAAGAATCTTGGGCACTCTGTATGCAATCAACTTATTAATCATGCCCATCTCCATGGATCTCTTACAATTATATTGTTCTTCTTGCGTATTTCAAAACAGTAAACTTATTTTTAGTGCCTCCAAGCACCGACACAGCATCTGGTGGTGGTACGAACGTGTACGCTTGTTTCGCCGGTGTGTGGTTAGCAGAATCTCGGTATACAAAAAACGACTCCATCAAGCTACCCGTCACCAGCGAATCTAGATCGGCTCACCAAGAACGGAGGGGTCAAGGAGAAATCGCTCATTTCACGGACCAAGATGGCGCCCACACGGGGAGCTTGGCGTTACTTTCCCAGGATCCAGTAACTTTAATTACAAACACCCCTCACGCCAAAGAACCACACATCGAGGCCGCAACGCCGCCAGAAGCTCAGCGCGGAGGCATTTGGTATTCGGGCATTTGGGCCTCGGGCTAGTATACTTGACCTGGTTTAGCTAGTCTGGCCGACTTTGCGGTTTTGGTATTAGCGGCGAGATGTTTTTGGTGGCGCCCTTCTACGGTTCCCCCTTGTGACGTCATTACCTTGCGAACAACAAGTTCGATGGTGTTTGTAAATAGCATGGTGGAAGCTTGAAATCATTGCGCTCTCAAAGGAACACTGCCAACACCGTCAAAATTAAAGTTCTTTCATTCCTCTTATTTCCGTCGATGATAAATCCTTTTCTGACGCCATAGTCAGCGTTCGGCCAATCGTGGAAGGCCGACCACTGCGACGCTTTCGGTAGTGCACGTCGCCAATACTTCGTTTTAGCTGAAGTCGCGACGCACCCGATGCTATCGAGCGCGAGCATGTGGCCCTGACCAGTGCTTTCACTGCACAAGCGCGCGTGCTTGGCAGGGACGCTGAAAGCCCGGAGCTCGCGCTTGTAACATCGGCTGCGCTTGTACTTGAGCTGAAAAAAGTATAGTTTCCAAGCCGCCACACTGGCTGCACCTATAAAGCCGCACCCAACGTCACTATTAGCGGCGAGATGTTTTGGTGGCGCCCTCCTATGGTTACCCCTTGTGACGTCATTACCTTGCGAACGACAAGTTCGATGGTGTTTGTAAATAGCATGGTGGAAGCTTGAAATCATTGCGCTCTCAAAGAAACACTGCCAGCACCGTCAAAATTAAAGTTCTTTCATTCCTCTTATTCCGTCGATGATAAATCCCCTTTCCGACGTCATAGTCAGCGTTCGGCCAATCGTGGAAGGCCGACCACAGCGACGCTTTCGGTCGCGCACGGGGCTAATACTCAGTTTCACCTTATGTTGTACCGCAGCGAAGGCTAGAAGCGCGAGCTCATAGCGTTCACAGCTGCCCTTGATGCACGAGAGCTTGTGCCGCCGAGATGAGCCCTAGAGCAAGGAGCTCTGCGCTTGTAGGCTTTGCTGCGGTACATCATAAGGTGGAATAGAGTATAGAAGCACTTCGTGTTTGTTGGGCCGCACCGGCCGCACGGTGAACGGCTGCACAGCCTGCACCAACCCATCCCGCACGCCACGCGGCCATCGCACATATTACTATATGGCTACAGCGGCCATTACGATCCATTAGGGCTGAACAGCATTTAAGCGATTTACTGAGCGACGGCACGAGCGACGGCGACAGCGACGAGAGCCGGCGACGAGCGACGGAGATTTCTCACAGTCGCTCGTCGTGTCGCTCAGTCTTCGGTTTTTTAGAAAACGTCGCTCATCGCCTTGGTCGCTTGCTCCCGTCACTTTCATGCGGTTTGCCTGTTCGCGCGAGTGACCGAGCGACAGCGAAGCAAGTCGCCGTCGCTTGTCTAGCAATGTTGCACACGTTCCTCAAAAAAAAAAAAGAACGAAAGCTAGTTCCTTGTTTCTTCTGATTTTCGGAACGCGTTCCTGTTACAAGTTCCATCTGTAAAAAAGGAACTCTTTCCCGTTACAGTTTAAAAAAAAATGGAACGTATCCTTACATATACGTTACATTTGTATTTTGTTGATTGCCACATTTAATTAAATAAAGCAAAGTTTTTTTTTATCCAATTAAATGGGAACATACGATTTTGAATGCCTTGATGGCAGGGCACCAGGAGAAGAAAACAAGCGGAAGCAGGGTTTCATTTCTTGATATATTCAAGTTTAAAAATCTAAGCTTTTAACCATATCAATGTTTGTGGTGGACGATTCAGATAAGCCAAATGTACTGTTACCCCACATTGCACGAGCATTTTACAGCAACCTCGCAATCTAACAAATTCCTTTATTCGAACTTAACATTTAAAAAACACATGCAAAGGAAAAAATTTTTTTTAAAACAGCCGGGTTGGGAAAAGGAAGTGATAAAACGAATTTACAACGGAAAATAGATTTTTTTAGAGCTATATTTATGGCGCTATACGAATTTGTAGTTGGCGCCCACGGGAGCCGCAAAAAGTGGCCCATATTTATCACGTGAGTGGCCCCTATTTGTCACGTGGTACTTGCGTTCTTTCGGAAGCTTTTTATTGTCTCGAAAAGTTATTTGTCGTTTGCAGTGCAACAAGAAAAGTCGTTTGCAGTGCAACAAAAAAACAAAGATTAATAAGTAACTTTTAGAGCCCTAATTAAGCTTTTGAAAAAGCGCAAGCAGACGTGATAGACCTGTGCGCCGGTCAGATGACGGCGGCGGCGCCCCGAAGCAGACGAACTTGTGCGGCGGCGGCGACGGCGGCGTGGAGAAACGCGTTGAAGCGGCGGCGCACGCTCAGCGTGCGGCGGCGGCGACGCACAGGTCTACCAACTGACCAGCGAAGGCTTCCGCGGGCGCCAACTACAAATTCGTTTTGCGACGTAAATATAGCTCTAAAAATTTTCTTTCTTAGTTGTAAATTCGTTTTATAACATACTTTTTCCATCTAGGCTGTTTAAAAAATGTTTTCTCGATGTTGCTGCCCGCAAGACGAGTTATTTCTCGATGTTGCTGCCCGCAAGACGAGCAAGTGAATGAGAGGGAGAGCTTTTGGAAGGTCAGTCTTGAAAACTACAAGTCCTTCTTCGTGAAAGTTCGATTCGTTTTCAGTTTGAAGGTGGGGGAAAAGGGAATAGCGAACAAAGGTTAATTTTTGCGCATCTTTTAAGTGACCAATGTTCGGAACACAAGGGTGCGTTCGATGTCTGGTAACCTGTTATTTTGTCTTAACTGTATAGGTTTCTTTGTGGAAGTTCAGTGATGGCTGTAGTCGGCCTTAGCTTTCTGGGTGTATGAGGATTCGCGGAAGCAAAGAAAGTAGCTGAGTTTGAAACGACCGCCTTTCTGTGTCTCTTCCTTCAACTAAAGTTTAGCTTCTTGTACCGCAGTCTCGGGCGCGCAAAAAAAAAAACAAAAAAATAATGTCCACTAGCTGTTCTGCCCCCGGCTGTTACCAAGCGAGGACCGCACAAAATAAACCCTAAGATAAATAACCAAAAAGCAGACATGTACAAATTACTCAAAAAAGGTAGTTAAGTTAAGTTACTGAGTATCGACGCCAAAAGTAATTGGAGTATAGAGTAGAAATTACGCATTTGTAATAGTAATTAAATAAACTACTAACTACTGTAAAAAAGTAGCAAGTTACTTTCGAAGTAACTTTTTTATATTTTTGTACGTGGTAGCAAAATTAACAGCAGTTTTGATCCGTGGAAAACTCTGCGTGCCTAAAATAAATGCAGTCATTTTATGGCTTGCGTTTTCACCAAAATAGTTTATTCGCTCGCAGAAGCGATTGACTTTCAAAGTTCTTGAAAGAAGAGTTTTCCCTTTTCCTCCTACAGACGTCTCCAGCCAAGCTAAAAAGACGTTCCACCGACGCGCTGGATGGAACGGCAGCGTTGAATCCGAGAAACAGGCTGTGCAGGGTCGGGTAAGCGAGTGTCGGCATCTTAGGCGCCCATGACGAGACATGTGAGGTTTGCCTCGGCGAGAGGGTCTTTTATAACAAACTCCCCTCCTTCTATTTTTTTATTCGGCAAGTTGAGATTGTTATGACTGGCCCCTCTTTATTCCCACGACGTTCGGAGAGTACACTGAACGAGTGCACCTGACCGTCAAGGGTTCAAGTCTCGCGCCACGACGATGAGATGATCATCCGGACGCCTGTGCGTCTCGTTGCAGTGCTGGTGCTACGCTACTGAAAAAAACAATGTTTTGGGTTAACAGAAGATGAAACGAAGTGTACTTCGCCGCTGACTCCGGGTCCAACAAACGCATCTCCCAAGGGTGACTCCGCAATCCTCGCCGGCGACTACGGTATCCTGACGCGCCTGACACGCCTGACAAATACATCGTTTTCAACAAAGAGGAGGTATCTCTGGCGTGGAAGGTCGGAAGGACGCGAAGGATTACGCGAACAAGCATCGTCGCTCGTACAGTTACAGCTGGAAGCGGGAACATGCTCCCATGGACGGATTATCCGTGTCTGGGTTTGTGGGCGGGGAGTCCGGCTTTGTAAGGGAGTATTCGCTGACGACGAGGCGACCATGAGAAGAGGCGCCCAGTTGCGAGGTCATTCCAGTGCCGCCCCCTTGGAACCCCCAAACCGCTTGAGTTAACTCAGTAAAGGCAGACAACATGAAAACAACAACAACCCTGGGACTGTCCCTGTCTTTGCTTGCACGGTTGCAGCTGGAGGCGTGGCGCCTGCGTGCATTACCGGATTAAGTCAATACCCGACCAAGGCTTGTTAAGCATCTCTTCCTGCGTTCGTGCGCGTTGGTGTTATGTTTTGGCTGCTCGTCACCACCTTTGGCCCGAGGACGTTTGTGATGTAGTTTCTTCGGTTGCCAATTATAACTGCGTGGGAACGGAATGTGAGGTGGCCCTTTTTCGGGAATGCCACTTCATCTGCCGGCGCTAGATTTCGAAAGCAGTTAGTTATTTGCGTAGAAGTTACCTGAAAAACGTAGTTAAATTAAACTACTAATTACCTAAATAAAGTTGTAATTGAAAGTTACCAAGTTATTCGGAAAAGTAGATAAACTACAGTAGTTTGAGTAGAGTAGTTGAATTACGTCCAAGTCTGCCAAAAAGTTACCGAGATCCTGCTCTTCGTAAAGATATTGTTTTTTATACTTTTCGAATTTCTCTGTGATAAACGAAGTTCAATGGCCACTTCACTCCGCCTTTTTTAAAGGTAAGGAGTGTTTTCTTTCTTCCTTCGTTTACGGCCAGTGTTTTTTTCTTTTCCTTGTTCTTATTTGGGTGAATGCTCATCTTGGCCTGAAGGGGCCTGGAGGGCAGCCGACATATCCCAGGACTGTATCTGGCTCCCACGTGGGGACGTTAATCTACACCTTGTCATCAAACCCTTGCTCAACTCTTTTGATCAGAGGAGATTTTTGTTTTTTGGGTTGTGGGGGCCCTGGTTCCCAGTTCTGCTACGTCGTCCAGTTTGCGTCTGTGGGTGGCCGGACATGCGTTCTGTGGGCTCTTTGCCTCTGGTAAAGCGCTTGGATCCTTTTTCCTTCAGCGTTTTCCCCACGCGTATCCCGTTGCGTAAATAATTATTTCTTTACAAAACGCAACCACAGATTGCTCAAATTCGGTCCGCATTGAGCTTGTTAAGCATACCAATAAAATTAAAGCTTACATTCGCAGAATGGTAGATGTCAACCGGGGTGCACGTCTCGGAGCGAATCCTCGCGCTGAATTTGCGCTTTTTTGGCGGGAAGTAAACACGTCAACCTCAACTCCGCATTTATTTTGTAGATTTTTTTTTTTTTTTAAGATGATATTTTGGCAATTTGACCGAGAGCCAGGTGCTGTCGCTTCCTTCTGTTGGGATTTGTATCGTCATTGCACTTCCGTTTTTTTCTTCTTTTGCAGTAGCACGATTGATGATATGTTTATGCTTATTTCCTTTTGTTCGTACGTGTCTTCAATATTTGTTTAATTTTTGTTTCAGAACGGTAGTTTGATTCTATGAGTTGTAGTAATGATTAAAATGTCCCCCAACCAATCCAAATGGATCAGTATTGTTTCCTTGTTTTTTTAAAGTAATATTGTAGTACATTTTTTATGGGTTTGGTGTGTTTTTGTTTGTGATTTTAACAGTGTCCTCGAGGATTGAGATATACCTTTCGCTTTGAATAATAGCAAGTTCTGTTTGGTTTGTTTGGCCCGATGGGTTAATAGCTTAGAATATGTCTCTTGTTTCTTTTGTTTAAGGGCAGTTTTCAATGTAAAGGCTAAAGTCTTCTACGGCACTTCCACACGCACAATTCTATTTACTGTTTGTCATGGTTAGTCAATAGATGAGTTTGATAGTGTTTGTTGGGAAATAATTTGTAATTTTGATATATTGTTTTAATCCAGTTGCGAACTGCTTCATCTACTTCGCTTTGTGTGCACTCCGAGCTCCATCTGTCTCTCATGCTTATTCTTTTTTCTTTGTTATAGATTTTGTTTAAATTTTTATGTCTATTAAACTGCCTGATTAACTAGCCTCGTTCGCTAGTTTATCTGCAATGTCGTTACTGTCTAAATTAAGAGGGACTTATTACGCGGTTTAGATAAGGTTCATGTTTCTCTAGAATTTTAATAATATATATATTTTTTTTTAAATTTCGTGAACAATAGGGTTGTTGTTATATGAATTTGCGATTACATTTAGTGAGGAAAAACTATCCGAGCAAATCGCAAAGGTAGTTCTATTTGGGAATGTTAGGATTGTTTTGAGGGATTGTTGGAAGCGGGTAACTCTGCATCAAATATAGTAGCATGTGCCGGTAATTCGAGTTTTTCTATAGCTATGACATTTCCGAGATTATTCATCACAATGAAACTAGCCCCTACTGAGTTTGTTGCTACTGATCCGTCAGTGTAAATTTTGTAATCCGCCGGTATGGGATTTTCATATTTTGATCTAAATGTGAAAGAGACAAGTTTTGCAGGGTTGGTTTTCCACGTGCCTATAGGGTGTTGGATATTTTCTTTTCCTGACGTATTGTTCATTATTAATGGAATAGTCTTCCTTATTTTAGAAGATGTGAAAATTCGAGAGTTCTTTATTTAGGGTTAGTTCGATGGGCTTAATGTTTGTAAATACGTTCAGGCTTTTGTTGCTGACAGTTTTGTATGACTGATATTCTATCAACGGTGTTCCTTGAATCGAGTTAAATTTTTGAAGTAATTGAGAGTTATTTTGTCGGACCGCTGCCTTTTTTTGTTTTTTGAAATGCTCAGGCCAGCTTTAGCGAATTAGATCCTTCGATTGAAAAGCCGAAACATCCGTTAGCGTCGCAGAAAAGGTTTGTTCATGCATCTCGCCTGAAAACGAATTCATTTACCAAACAATAGCGTGCCGACAACACAGAGACAAAAAGGTTATCGAGATGAGGATACAGTCGAACCGCTGCCCTTTTTAGAATGCTTAGCCCAGCGAATAAATTTACTTCGATTGGAAAGCCGAAACATCAGCGTAGCGGGAAAGGTTTGTTTAGGCATATCTCGCCTGAAAACGGTAAACGGTGGTGTGCCGGGATCGGCGTAGCACAGCGACGGGTTCCGTCTAGCGCTGCAAGGCGGGACCCCGGAACATCTGACAATTTAAGTTTGACAGTTTCCTGCATCGACAAGCGAGTTCAGGAATGTTGTCTTTCATTTAAATCTGATCAGCATGCGTGGTCAATAAATAGATCGGCCAAGGTAACTTCAAGCATATGTACTCGAAGCGAGTCTTCAAACCTTTCACAAAGATTAAAACATTCGTAGAAGCTGGCTAACGTCACCGTCTTTTTTCTTCTAATTTACACTTTGTCGTTTTGCAGAAGCCTTTTTTATATCCGAAATAATGTTGGCTTCGTCACCCATACCGTGCGGTCGGAAGAGGCTCATGCAGCTCGCCGACAGTTTAGGTTTGTCGCGCTCCTGTACGGCTGTACGCTGTGCTCCGTTTAGTTACTCCGCTAGAAGTATGAAACTCGGAGCGTCGGAATAGCAGTAAAGGAGCACAGACCTAAAGAGGTATGCAACGATTTTCAGGCTTCGGTCAAACATGTGTGGAAGTTTCCCTTTGACACTTCACAAGTAAAGAACAGAAAACCGATATCGCCTGCGTGTCCTAGTTGTTGTGTAAAACAAAAGTATCGGCTTTTTTTTTGGCATTTTTTAACTCACTCCCAGTCTTCAGGGTCACACCTGGTCCCCCTCCTAGTGACGTAATGGACCTTTTTCGAATAACGAGCACCGCCTGGGTAGTTGTCTGCGAACTGCAATAGAAGAGCAGCCCAGGATGCCTCCGCCCGTCAAAACACATTGGCATCGTGCCGTTGTATCGGTTTTCAGTGCTGCTTATACCTCATACTACCGATACTAAAAAACAAAGCGTCACAATAGACTAAATACCCGCGAAGATAGATGCTGACAATGTTGCTGTCGCCATTTTTCGCAGGGCACCGCGTCCCGGTGTCCTGCGAAAATGGCGACAGCGGAGTGTACGCATGCGCAGAAGCTTACTAGAAAAAAGTCCTTTCGGGTGCCGTGTAGCTTCCCGTGTGCTATCTCGGAGGACGCTTCCTCTCCCTCTTTCTGCTGACATTAGCGGGCGTTATGCTGCAGCTTAGAGCCGAGCGAGGTCACGTAATCTTTTCGCCGTAGTTCCTTCGGCTGCCGCTGGCGGCTGCAGGTGGGGGAATAGCTTGACTTTTGGTTTGCGAATTATGCAGCGGAATCGTGACATTTTTTAATGAAGGGAATGTTTTTTCTATCCTCAGGGACACGATAAACAACGTAAAACTGACGAGATGCAAATCCTTTTAATCTTAAAATCGTTGCACCTCCCTTTAACGCGCCCAGTGGCGTCCACGACGCCAACCACGATGGCTATGAGAATTGACCACGTCACTCCTCCGTCCTCGGATACGTGACGGCACCATTCCACTCGCATTGCGCGATCGTGCTACTAGCTATCGCTTTCGTTTCTTCGCACATTGTGGGCGAAAAATACGGCTTTTTGTTTTATTTCTCGGCGAGCTCCCTTGTAGTCCCTACGACTGCATAAAATCGGAGTTCAAGTTAAAAGTGACGTTCTACTCCAGCTAGATTTTTTCTTAAACAAAATACTAGTCCTATTTTTATTTTTTAATCTCTATGGTCTGTTGCCAATCTCTCTCTTTATGTGAAACCCCCTGTTGTCTATAGAATGTTACTCTGGATGAACCAAAATCCAGCTGAGTTTCCAACCATGAAATTTCTCGTTCTTTTTAATTCCTAGACGCGTCTTTATGTATATCGGGGAAAGTGGTTTCACTTCCTTTTTGGGCTGTGACTTTTTTTGTGTGTAATTCAATCATACCGCTGTTTAATGTTACTTCTAAGCCTACTCGTATCAGACCTCAATACGTAGCGTTGCTTGACTTGTCTTACAGCGATATTACAGCGATAGCTGTCAGTGGGACACTTCGCGGTTTCGCGCCATCGACCCACGCTCCATATCGACGCCGGTTATTTTCGGCACTCTGCCAAAACGTTCCACGGGCCGCTAATAACAAGAAAACAAGCATGCAAGATAACGTGCATGGTCAGTAACGCAGTCTCCGTCGGGCAATCTGTCAGTGCTGGGTTAGGTGCCCATGTGACCGAGAATTAGCTACAAACAACAATTCTCGGGAAATACGCAGATAAAACTGCCTTAGAATTTTACGATGTATTCTGTATCAGAAAGCAAGGGGAAGCAAGTGCGTTAGTGCCCTGTCAATACACTTGATAAGTACGAATAGCCAGAAAAATGGTATTAATAGTGCGTTATTTGTTTTATAGCATCTTCGATCAACTCGCACCGGAATCGCCCTGAAACCAGCACAGTGCACGGCGCTCCTTGGTCGTGCAGCGCGAAGTCGGTGCAACATCGAGGACAAACTGCGCCGCGCCAGTGCACCGCGGCGAGCTCCACCTTGCGTCACTTCGCGTTTTGTTCGTTTTTTCTTGCGTAGGTCAGCGCACGGTGCCCGTCTGCTGTCAATTTCTCCTATTTTTTTATTCGCGGATGTGACGGTCCCACACAAATAAACATCGTGGACGTGATTGTCGATGGGGTCACGAAGCGGGTGACAATTCCACATGTATATGTTGGCCATCATTGTTGGTTCAAGAAAGATAAACACCAGATAATAGCCGTACCTCGCTGTCATCGAAACACCTCGCGACGCTTTCCACGAAGTTCGTACCTTTCAGGCGCTCCTTGCCACCGCAGCAATCGCCGGTAATCGCGGCGATGGTAAGAAGCTCGTCGTCTCGCCGTCAGAAGAGCTGAGGAATTCATCTAGTGCAGCAGCGAGGCGTGTTCGTATTTGCAAGATCGCGATCTCGATAGTCTGCGCGTCTGCTACTCCCGCCATCTTCTCGAATCCCGCTCCTGGCCGCAATGCCTGATGGGACTGCACCCCGGCGCACCGTCGATTTTCTTGGTGCGAGTTGGGGCAACGAAAAGCCGCACCGGGAGGGTGCGCTTCGTTGATCGAGGACGTCCGGTGCGCACCGGTGCACTTGATCGAAGATGAAGGGCGCACCTCAGTGCCCCGGTGCGCACCGGTGCGGATGATCGAGGATGCTATTAATAAATCTTCGTTTGGGTGTGCACTTCGTCTTGTCTACTTCCTTGTTCCTGTTTACTCGGCGCTTTTTGTTTAGCACCTGTGACTATTTGTATTGAAGTGCCGTACGCCAACACGCGCCCCTCTTACGCAAAACGATATGGAATTTTCGTCCGATGTATTGCTCGGTTAAATACAAAACGCATATGCGGACTCTATGGTGCCCGCTCGCACCTTTACGGTTCATTCAGTCCATCTGCTCCGAAATGACACTTCAGCGGATCCGACGTCACACCTCAGCTGTCACTGTGTTTCACCTTATGGGTTGCGTAAGTATTTATAATGTTTAACGAATGTTTGTAAACTTGATGTTATCTCTGGCGTGATCGGTAAAATCATCAGTGATAACCTTCCAGTCTATAAACTTGCTGATTTAGGTTTAAACGGAAATGTAACTTATGCAAATGAGATATAGTTTAGAAACATGAGCGCCAATAACCTTGAACATTTTGAACAATGCCTAAATTGTCAAGACTGAAGTGCGGAGCTATCTTGCACATCGGCGGACGAGGCGTTTGATTACTTTTCTGATAAGTGTATTATTTTTCACGATCATTGTTTTCCTTACCGAGTTCAGAAAGTTCCCTGCAAATCTCGCAAACCCTGAGTTAGGTATTAGTAAAAAAAATTAGCAATAAAAAATGCCCTTTGTCACCGATTTGTGGACAGTGAAGACGCTCAAATATTGCCTTCATTTAAGAAGAAAAAAGAAATTTGGTAACGCGAACCCAAAGACAAACAAAACGTGCGTACCACACTAACTTGTTTGAAGGCAATAAAAGTATGGATGTCGTTTGAAAAAAAAAAGAAAAAGATTATTATTTAAACATAGATTGCAGTAAGAGAGGGTAATAGAAATTAAAATAGATGGTGTAGAAGTAAGTGGCGTGGCTCTAGCAGAATAATTCAATGAGTATTTCGCTGAGCCTGCACAAAGCATACATTCAGAAGGTGCTTCGATACATGTACTTAGTGTAGTAAAAGAAAGAGCTCGTTCATTTTCCAACTAATAAAATAAAATACATTCAGTTTTTCCAAATAAAGAAAAGTAAAGGCTGATATCTATGACCTTCAGACTAAACCAAGTAAGTATGTAATTCAAAGTATGCAACAAAAAAAAAATCGTATTATATGCCACGCTTCTTTAGCCAGTCACTCGAAACCACTGTTTAATAAATTTAATATAGTACAAATTCTGAGTCACTACGACCACAAACTTGCCCTTTCTCACAAGAACTCTTGTCAAAACAATGAGAATATTTACTCAACAATAGCCGTCCTTGAGCGAAGGGAATGGGTTCATGAAACCTGCTCTGTAGAGAACTTGATTGTGCTAGGATATACGCTTTTTTTATCTTTTTGACATACCTAACATAGATATCTGTTGTTCAACTAAGAATGATATACGCACGCTATTTATCTAGGGATCTGTCATTGATGAAAATACTTGTATGCCAACTGAATGTATGTTACTATTATTGTATGTTAATTTGTTTTCGTATATTTGATGTCTTTAATTCTGGAAAACTGTGCGTTTCTCTATTTTTCTGATCTGCGGTTGCTGTTCTTGTTGGGGAGGTAAAGGCTTTGTTAAGCAACTACCAAGTTTCTTTTTTTCTCTCCTCTCTCTTCATTTTAAAGCAAAATAAAGAATATGAATTTGAACATACGGGTATGAGGGCGTAGCGATATTCGACCACGGTGCCTCGGTCAAGCGTCCTTTGGAAACGGTACCTTTTAATAATGCAATTGTGGGGGGAAAAAACATGCTTTTTTTTTCTGATGTTCAATAAAGGGGGACAACTTATGGCGAATTCGGGTGGTCATTTCCCGGCAAAATATTTTGCCATATCTCCGGCACGGGCGTTCGCGTGGTCAAAGGCTGGCGAGTGCGCGCCGTTCGGGTGGCGCTTTCAGGCGTGTGCCGGCAATTTACCGGCACAATTTTTGCCCGAGCTTCAAGAGGTCGGGCAGCTTGTCTGCCAGACTGTATCCGGTATCGTCATATCCGAATCGGGAAAGGGAACCAAACGAAACAATGCTCGCCGATAGCGGGTTCGAGTAGAAAACGAAGCCACTGAGACAGATACCCCTCTGTGGTCCGAGAAAAGATAGCAAAAACAACAAAGATAAAGATAAATTATGTTTCAGAAAAAGCAGACATTTTTGGAAGAATTTGTCCAGCCTGCGCAAGGTCAGTTTGCTCGGAGACACGGGCTGCATCATACATTATTTTGTTTTACAACTGTGTAATAACACGTTATTACACCGCTGAAAAAAATGCATGCATAGTGTGCAGTTTGATACTCGAATACGCATTACAATTTCAAGGGGGTAGCCGCAATAAGAAAACTGAGGATTCCAAAAAAGGTAATAACAATAAACAGAATAAAAAAAGCGACGTCTTCAAGCCTCCTTGGGACCCTTGTAAAATGGCGACAATTCCTCGGAAATACAAACGCTGATATATTCAATTTGACGCGTGTGCGAACAGCCCCACACCGATTTATTAATCTGCCTTTCCCTAGTACATACAGCGTGCTTATTCCCATAAAATAATCGAGGAAGAAGTTAACAAAGCTCACGCGCGACCCAGGCAAATAAAAACGCCAGTTGCCAGCGCTTTGTGTTCGGGTGGAGAGGGTCACGTGGCGCGCCGCTGGCGCGTTTTTGGTCGCCGGTGCCACCGGCAAGGGCTCGCCGGCGATTGACCACCCGAATTCGCCATTAGGCGATTGTTTTAAAGGAGCACTGAAGTCGATTCTGAGATCGTCCTTGTGTAGTGACAACTCAATCTAGACGCTCTAAGCATCCCCAAAAAGACCGAAATCACAATCGTACGTAGCTTATTTCCTCGTTAAAAGCGTGTTCAAAAATCGCGACACGCCCTTTTTGGTAAGAATTTTCTTCCGAGTGAAGTGGTCGACGAAGGGCGCTTGTCGGTGCGTTGCAAGCGATGGCTTTGCCCGCGGAGAAAAAGGAGTTTTATCCGAATGTGTACCTATCAGACTCTCTTCGAAACAAGTTATAATAAAATCATTTGGAATCTGCGCGTATTGTAGGGCATTCATTGGTCCACACATTGTAGTCCGCGAGAAAAATTAGTTTACATGTTTTCTATTGCCCTGAGATGAATAAGCGGTTTTGTAATATAGGACTTGGTATATGTGGGAACTAACACATTTTAAACAATATAAGATCAAAAACGACCTTTTTCAAAAATGACTTCAGTGCCCCTTTAACGGTCCGTCGGCGACGAACTGCGCTATGAGGATAAGGCCTGAGTGGTAAGCAGATCGCAGCGCTCACGCCCAGTGCGGGCGGTGAACTTTTTCACTGTGAACTCCAGTAGCTGCAAGGCGATGTGGCTCGACAGCGGTAGGTTCGGAAACAATTGCCGAGCTAAACTCCACGTAACACTCAACTTCGTAAACACCACATCACCTATGCTGTCAGTCGAGGTAGTCACCTTGAAATTTGTGTTCTCGATGAGCCCGAGATCCCTCGAGAACGTCCCGCAAAGCCTGCAAGTCCGCAACGCAAAATACCCAGAGTTGCCTGCGCACGCAATACGCTGTAGCCTTTATTTTGCGTTCTGCGAATGCGCACTCTTGACCCGCAATTCCCCTGGGTACGCCAAGTTTTTGTGTACGGTTCACAAAAAATGCAGAACCCTTCCACTTCACGTGAAGATGGAGGACCAGCGAAGCTGCTATCTTTACGACGTTTAGGACGATGCCTAGAAGACGACGTCTAAAACAACCTCAAGGACGACCTCAAGGACTACTTCTAGGACGACTTCGAGGACAATGTCTACGACGACCTCAAGGACGGCTTTTAGGGCGGCCTCAAGGATGACTTCTAGGACGACCTCAAGGACGACCTCAAGGACGACTTCTAGGACGACCTCAAGAACGACGCTTAGAACACGTCGTCCTCTAGGCGTCGTCCTCGAGGACGACTTCTAGGACGATGCCTAGAGAAATTCTGCCTTTCCACTCTGGTGAAAACCAGAGTGGAAAGGCTGGAAGGTTTCCGCCATTTTTGCGATAACGGCCACCAAACAACCGGCTTGCCGGTTGCCTGGTGGCCGCCGTCGCTCATAGATGGCAGTGGCTGTCCAGAGTTTGGTGTCGACATTGTTTACCCGCGGATACGGTACTGGGAATCTAGCCCTTAAGGTGCAACCCCACCGTGCATGACGTTTTGGTGCTTTTTTGACGGCTTATAACTTTATTTCTATGTATCTTACAATTATAAAGTTAATGTCAAATTAAAGAGCTGTCTTTCAACAATATTTTAATGTCTCGATATAACGATTGTTTTTAGTTGTTAGTTAACTATTCGGCTTATAATAGACCACAGTCTATAAAATAGAAAAAAATATTTCTCGAGTTATAACGTCCCATCGTCCACGATATTTTACGTGAGCGTTCGGTTGGATGTAATAAATTAAGAAAGTAAGCAACGAACTCTACAGATACTGTATATTTTAAAATAAAAAATAAAGTTTAAAATTGTATTATTTTATGGCGCTATAAAAACAGAATCACGTCAACTAATCAAAATAACGAGACATTAAATTATAAAGCATCCTTCAATATTACATTTTCCAGAACTTCCGTATTGATACATTACACGTTAAGAATGTTATAAGACCTCAAACTTTTCCCATTCAGTTACGGCAAATTGTAGTTTCTTAATATAAAGTACAGATGGCGACACGTGTTCAAGAACAGCTTGATGTGCATTTTCTGTCGTGTGCCGCTTGGAACGCCACGTGAAAGACAGAAAAAGCGCCAGATGTCAGGGTGTCAGATGCCTGGATGCCGGCAGTGAGCGAGCCAGAGATGTCAGAACAACAAGCGCGAGGCTGCGGGTGCACCACAGCTACTTTTGCGCGCGTTCTACTGTGCGTCGGTACACATGCCCGACGCGATCCAAATGAAATGGGCGCCATGAAATGCAGTCTGCCATTTCAGATTCCCCCCGTATGCGAAAACATATTAATGTTTCTATTACTTGCAAAAATCATTTTCGCAATCAAACTATGCTTATCAGAATGGTTCAATTATATTTTGTTTCAAAAACCACCTCAGTGGCTCTTAAGTGGCAGTGATATTAAAATAAAACACAACACAACAAATCGTCACTGTCTCTTAGCCAACGCGCTGGCCCATGAATCTATATTTGTCGGGTTTAAATACCGCCCGAGGTGCCCGCAATCCGACGGAGGCCAATCTGAGATTTCGGTTGCACGTCAAAAGATCTCCATCTAGTCAAAATAAACCTGCATTTTTTTATTGTGGCGTGTTAAGTGATTTTTGTTAGTTTGGCTTGTGAAACCCTAAGATCTGAATATTTGCTTTGCTTTACCTTAGTCCGGAGCGTAGCCAACGCTACGGACTGATGAAGCCACTGAAGCAGCGCCAAGAGCTCGAGGTCAAGCTGTCTGTGCCTCTGCGGTCGGGCCACGGTGTCGGGCTAAACTAAAGCCACTAAATAAGCTACACTTCATACACATCTCGGTGCTTAAAATGATGGTTGTCAGTTATCTGAAGCTTTATTTGAAATCACAAGAAACGCTTTTCCGTCCTCCACAAATGTTCAAACTGTCGCGACAAAGCAAAGCAATATTACGTGAGCTTCCTGACACCGAAACTAATGCTGAGGAAGTCGCACTTTTCAATCATGGCGATCGGCAGCTGCGTTTGATTTGTTACTAACCAATAACCCACAACAATATTGGGGGAAAAAGTGCCGATACTCTAAGCGAAGCTCATTTGGTTTAGCTCACAGGCTAAACCCAAATCCCCTTCATGTTTCAGAAGCAGCGAAAGTTTCGTCAATGCACGAGGCACGTGCAACGTGCAGCCCTTGGGAAGGTCATGGCGACACAGCGCAGCACTGAGCCAGATTTCAGACGCCATGAATTCCCCAGAAGTGGCGGGCAAGACGTGCCTCGAGCATTTTTACAACAATGAATGGCGCCACTTTTCCCACTAAACCAAGTGCGGTGGGGGATCGTTGGCCGAGTGCCTTGCGGCACCGCAGATCAGAGCAGGTGGAGAAATGCTCGAGCGCGAGCTCCGCTCAAAGCACGGAGCTCACGCTGCAGAACCTGTAGGGACTAATACCCCTGTCAGACGGCGTTCTAAAAATCCTTTTCACTAAGCTCCTTTAAAAAAATCGGCCAATCAGCTCGCGATGTGGAGTGCGCACGTGCTCTGCGGCGTGCGCTGGTCCGCCGATTTTATAGACGCTTCACACACGCGCCAGAATACAGCCGCCATGGCTGACCTTCTCTTGTTTTACCGAGATACCGAGGCACTTAAATTGGTGTGGACGAGCCTCCACAAAGGCCAATGCTGGGGAGAAATACAGAATAAAATCTAAGATGGCAATAACCTGGCCTGCTATGGTAATAACGAAGTGAAGTAAACAGAACAATGGGAAACAAAAACTGAAGGTCAGTTATGGCGGCGCCCATGCACAGCTGCTGCAAAGCGTCTATAAAGGAGCTTAGTGAAAAGGACCGTCTGACACGGGTAATCTCCTCGATGTGTTTGCGTCGGTCTTTCAAATAACCTCAAAGGGGCCAGTGCACGAGGCCCGTGTCTCGAGCGGCCCTTGGAGGCAAATGGCGGCGCAGCACTAAAATGACTGACCCTTACGGAAGTGGCGGAGCACCCGCTCGTGGCACGTGTCTTGCGCGTTTCCACAATTAGCGCCGAGATGTTTCGGTGGCGCCCTCTTATGGTTTCCCTCCTTGACGTCACGACTGGGATTTGCCTCGCCGTGACGTCATCAGTTGTTATTCTGGCTACTTACCATCGGGTGCGACGACGAGTTCGATGGTGTGTCTAAAAAGCACAGTAGAAGCTAGGAGCCATCACAATCCGAAACTAACACCGTCAAAGTTGACAATCTGATTATGCTCATATGACCATGGTTTGGCCAATCGTGGAAAGCTGACCGCAGCGACGCTTTTGGTCGCGCACATCCTGCAACGCCTCCGCAACCCGCTACGATACCCGGAACTCTACAGCCAAGGCCATCGGCGAGCAGGCGCAGTAGCGGCTTCTTCGTTGCGGAGGGCTTAGCGGAGGGGAAAACGCGGTCTGCGAAAAGTCCCTAATAATGGTTAGCGGTACTTGTAAAAAACGCCTTTATTCAGGGGCTTTAGCAGAGACCCTGTGTTCAGTCGCCTATGTGCATCCTACCGTCATGCGATCGTGTACCACATCGTAATGCACGTTAACGACCCTGAGCTAACAGTTGTACTGCACTTTCTATAACCTCCAACGGGTAACAATGTCGCCCTACGAAACTGCTGCTCTCTAAAAAACTAACGAATAATTTTCAATGCGCCGTTATATTGCATTTTTAATGTGTGTTCGCGTGTTCGTGTTCTTTTTTTTGTCTACATTTTTTTATTATGCGGCTCATACTTATGATGAAACAGACTATAGTTGTCGGACTTCTGGAAAAAATATTTTATAACTAAGAAAATGGCACATGAACGCAAAAGACAAAAAAAAAACCACACACACGCACACACATAGGCGCACTTAATAAAAAAAATTGAAATAATAGAATTGATTAGAATTGTGTTTTCAAAGGTTTGAGCGCACCAAAAGCTATAAAAGCGAGCTCGATGCTTTGGATGGTGCGCTTGTTCACTGGAAGTGTAGTTCAGGGCAGTATGCTCGCACTTGTATGTTCCGCTTCGCTCGCAGGATTAAACCAAATACTTTACTGGTAATGTATTTAGTAAAACAAAGCTTACCTTCTGTATATGTGCAATGCCCTCAGTTTCCGCGTGATTACACGCTTGTTTGTCATTATTGTTTTCGTTTCCCATTGCGATTCAGTTCGTGCTCTTTTCTGTGCTACATGCATTAGAGACCAAGGTAACCCAGGAGGATTCTATTTCGCGGATTGTAAAAAAACCTATGCAACTTGCCACGTGTGCCACAATCAATACAAAATATTCTAAGCTTCACATGTGACGTACCGCTTGCCTGAGTAAACATTGTTGTTTGTCAAGAAAAAGTGCGATTGTATGAAATCAAGTAAGAAAAACTTGTTCTAAGCACGCGACCGTTGGCATGCAGTGAATACTCATAATCGGCGCCGAGATGATTGGTCGCTGTCAGAAGGTGGAGTTTTTCTATCAACCCAGAGTTAGAATGTTTCCTTCTTTCCGTTGTAAGCAATCAGGAGACAACTTACATCAAATCTGAGGGTAATAAAGTACTAGGAGCATTCAAACATAACGGCCTGAGCAGTATATGTGTACAAGCTTTGGCTTTTGATGAACCCTTAACTTTCGATACGCTGAACGCTAGTGTAAAATGTAGGGCTGTTTCATTCTTAATCAGCGTACCATGTGCGTGCTTACACTTTATTTTATACAGCGTCAAACTCTATCCGTTTGCATCTTTTTCATTTTTGCTCACCACTACCTGCGCGCATAAATCACCGAATTAAGACTAATTACAGGATGTCACAAAAAACAAATTTACGGGTTTTTTTTACCGCAAAAATAAACTACGTATCGCCTAACACTCATTTTCCGCCCAAACGTAGCGTTAGGTCACAACCAGATGCCAAAGTTACATCCCGAATGGACACCTTATTCAAAAGTTAAGGAATTTTCTGAAAATTTCAATGGGAAAATGGAGCCCATTTTTGCCCGTTTTCGGTCTCTGGTGCCTTAGAGCCCCATGTGTTCGAAAACTCCGTCGGCCGCCGTTTTCCTATTGAACTTTTCAGAAAATCCCTTATAACTTTTGAATAAGGTATCGGATCGGGCTGAAACTTTGACATCTGGATGTGACCTCTAGTGCTACCTTTGGGCAGAGAATGGGCGTTCGGCAATGCCTTGTTTATTCTTGCGGTGAAAAAAAAAACTGTAATATTTTGTTTTGTGACACCCTGTACATTGCTTAAACTATGTGCAAAAGCCATCCACAGACCGAGAATGTTTACTTGGCCAGTCATTGCACTTATCACTGAGATCGTATTAAAATTAACTTTTATCATTTCTTGTCTGTGAGTTAATTTTTAATCTCGGCATTTTTTTATTATGACTCCCGCACCGGTCCTACTTTTGGTTTACCAAGCTCAACATCTAAACCTGAGAGTCATTTTTTGTGTCTTCCAGTCTCGTGGTTTTGGTCAAAATAAACACCCAGCTACCTAAAGGAGACAACTGACCGCCCAGAAAATTGTTCATCTTTTTATGTTTTAGGTAGTTAATTGCACAAGCTAGAATTTTGGAAACCCAAGTCTATCACGTCATCACGTTTTCCTGGAAATCCACAAAGAGTCAAACACATGCTCGACAAAAGGGCCGGCCCGTCATATTGCCACCCGCAGAGCCGAGAAAGCAACGCTCGGTCACGGACTTCTCGAAGATTCGCGTTCAATCTTGCACCGGACGTAACTTTCGCCCTGTTTTTTTAGTTCTCGAAAGTGCCAGGTCATCCTCGCCCGGAGCGCGCGACGCTCGAACCGTCTTTGCTGAACTTTCGATATGGTGACGCTCTGTAGATAAGCAGCCGCCAGCGACCTTGTCGAGTCAGTTTCGCTCTTGCTCTGTTACGTTGCCGAATCGCCGCCTGCTTTCCTGCTGCCAGGAGGCTTTTTCTTTACTTTTTTTGTTTGGCACAAGTTCGCCGATTAAACCTTTATTTTTCAGTTCACTGTTCGTCCTCTCGTTACCTTCATTCGTGTCAATATTAATCTGATCACATTGAAATATGTGTAATTGGCCTCTGAAATCTCCGATAACGGCGCACAGGCAATTTTATATTTTTCAACGCGTCGGTGGTTTTGTTGTGCATATGTCTCGCCATTTGGCTGAGGACGATTTTCGCGTTTTGTTCTGCCCACATTTGCTGGAGACGTGAGCTCGGAGCGTAGGCAACTGGCCCCGCTGCACGAGAACTGGCGCAGCCGTGCGCGTTCCAAAGAAAGCTCGTGCAGAGAAAAACAAGCAAGGAACCAGGGATGTCAACTTCAAGATATAGAAAAATACCCCACTGTATCGAAGCGCCACCACACATGATTTCTCGCATTGATGCACAGGCCTGGAAGGCAATCCAACCGCCATCTGTTGGTTCAGAATCACACTAACCAAGGGTGGGGTTGCACCTTAACAGCTCCGCTGTGAAAATTGCCTAATAACTCAGTGATCAGGCGGGAAACATTGCATTCATTGTAAAAACTTTTATTGATACAAAAGTTGGCGAAAAAACCCAAAACCAAAAAACATGTTCTATGTGTTCCAGGCGGAGAGAAAACCTCGCGAGAATTGGAAAGCGATTAAAATATAATTGTAAAAAAATTGCACCCAATCGAAAATCTTGCCTACAAAGATTTTAGGCTCAGCTAAAAGCCAAACTTAGGATGTGGAAGGTTTTCTCGGCGATCAAGTTCTTTATTTATTTTATTATTTCCATTTCGAGGAAAGTGACAGCCAGCGCAGTGAACGAGCATCACCTTAGGCTGCTATTTTTAGTATATCTGGCGATAGTACGGTCTAAAATAAACCTTCCTTAAAAGAATTCAGACTGATAATATCAGGCAGCTTTAATGTACACACATCTCATTCTGTTCTATCAAATAAACATGGTGTGCCAGCCATTGTCAGTCCATACTATATTCACATTTCACTTTTAAGTCCCACTGCTGCCAACGCTGAATTGGATGGAGCCAAGAAATTGGCGCAAAAGTGCATTGTCACTGCGCTCATCGTCTTAGAGCGTTTGCTAAGACCGACTAAACCAATCGCGCGCAGTAACCCCGCCGTGATCCTGTTCTTTTTTTTTTTGCGCGTTTGATGCGTTTTTGGCACTGCTTGATCGGCAGTGATGTCGCAGGATGACGCTTTTGTTTTTTGTTCTTGTTGTCATTGCTCAATTAATTCAGTCCGATCGGCGGAGAGCGAGTCTTCTTGAGCTGGAGTCGCGGTGACGTCAGAATGACGCCGAGATCTGATTGGCTCTGGGTTTACCCACTATTTTTTCTTTAATCAGCCAATAAGAGCTCGGCGTTCTGATATCATCGCAACCCTTGTGCAAGAAGCAGACGAACTTGCGCTCCGCAAAGCGTCCGCTGCTGCGGACGGACGCAAATACTTCACGGCGCACCCGAGCAACGTTATGCACTTCGTTTCCGCGCAACCGTTGGCAAAGAGCCAAAGCCACAGCCTCCTTTCTAGCCAATCAGAGTGGCGGAGCTGAGGCACGTCACTCCCCGTCTCCTCACGAGGACAGCACCGTGTGGCGACAGATCGCTACACGTGCCTCGCTCCGAAGCGCCGATTGGTTCACAGCTGGGTCTTCCAAACTGTTTGCTAAGTTGCGATACCTTTAGCAGCTGCGTGCACTTGGAGCTGAATGCCGGCGTTCCCGTTTCCCACACTATATATAGTCGACGGCAACTTAAGGAACGCAGGGGGTGTATGGCGGGTACCGAACATCTTATTATCGCTCACTCAGCCAATCAGATTGCGGCATTGAACCGACAAGAACTCCGAAGAACGAATCACGACGCAAGAATCAGGAAAGATGCTAAAAGCGCGCGTCGAGGTAAGAGCGCCGAGCTCTGATTGGACGGAATGGTGGGTAGACACAAAGGCTCTTGCCTTTGTTCTCTCTCCCTCACATCAGAGCGAACGAGAGCGCCATCTGCTCCTCACGCCTTAAAACGCCGAAAGCAGGCACTCTCCTTCCAGTCCGAGCTCGGCGCTGTCACCTCACCGCACGCTTTCATATCCTCCTCTCCCTCAGTTTTTCTCCGTATAAACTACTTTATCTTTGTCAACAAGACAATGCACGATTGCCTGTGGGCGGACAGCAACAAGTGGAACGCCAAAACACATAAACCTCGAAGACGAATTCTCCGTAAAAGCTCTATATATTTAAGTCTAAATTTGGTTTCTATGATTCTTTCGTGGCAAGCTTGTAATGTAAACCACTATAACTTGAGCATGGCTTACAATTCACGCCCTTAGGTTGCTTCTCCTTTTATAGATAAAGTCTTACGGTGCAATACTTTGTTCGTTGCTGAAGAGGCAGTACATAACGACCTGACTTCTTCAGCCTGAATGCTTAAAAATGCATTCGTATTGGTTCTCTATCCCCACACCTCATGTTCCCTGGTTCTCGTTATGCTTAACTAGGGCGTGGATGCATTCGCATTCGAGTCGAGTGAGGCCCTATATTTGCTGTAAGCAGCCATCCCGTTGTTCAGACGATTCAGCGCTTGAAATCACTCGACGATATCTACCCTACCCAAGAACCACGTATAGAAAGAGTCCGGTCAAAGGAGAGAACAAGGGCTGGGATACAGCGACAAAGCCGTCACCAGAGGGACATATTCCACCAGTGGTTGTACCAAGCAATATCAAGCCGAATTAAATTGTTCACTCCCCTTAAGAAAACGACAAATATAAATTGAGCAAACTGAAAAAAAAAGTTATCCAAAGTAGCTGAACGCACTACTGCATTCCCCCTCAGGTCATCTGCCCTACTCGGCAATTCCCGAACAATCCCCCATTTATCTGGTAGCACTAACGCAGTTAGCACTCCTTTCCCCAGACGATCGTCGACTGGAACGACCTGCCCTCCTCCGTCGTATCCGAAGACCCCGATGCTTTTCGCACGGAACTGGCAGCCTATATTCTTTTTTTTCTTCTATTACAAGTTGAAATATCAGTAGTGGGTGTATTATTATATTAAAGTTTCCCTATAGTTACTGTTTTCTCTGATTTTCGTTTTGCAGAAATTTACCATATATATTTTTACTCATTTCAATAGAGTTTTGCTATGATCATTTAACCACCCCGTGCAGCACCTCTCTCCCACCCACACACGCCTATGTAATGCCCCCCAGAGTCACTTTAAGAAAAGAGGAAAGGTCAGCGTATCAGATGCTCGAGAACACACGCTCTCCCCTCTCCTTTTTTTCCGCCCTAATTTTTTACGCTTGCGGCAATCCATAAACAAACAAAAAAAGGGGGGGGGGGCATCCCGATCTCTTTCTCTAAACCTGCCTGTAACCTAGACTCTTTGGTTAAATTGTTGAACGTGTGTTAAGCTCGCTTCAAAATGTTTGAGTTAAGGCTTCTCAGTCATTAAATGTTTGGATCTTTGACCTTTAGTCCTTGTGACACTTTCTGGCCCTTGTGACACTTAAGTCCTTCTGACACTAAACGTAATGATCACATATGTCTGAATATTCGCTCTAGCACCGACTGGGGAATATGGGTTGGTAGTACGGTTGCCCGTAAAGTTAAAGTTACTGAATGTTCCAAAAGTACCACATGCCACCCAGTGTCGAATATGTAAATGGAGATTGAAGACAGTCGAGCTTTCCCATTTGGGGATGTCGGCCATCTTGACTCCAGGAGAAGAAGAAAAGAAAAAAAGGAAGACGTATATGAGACGTTTACGTGGGAGCTCCGAAGAGCTTTTTTATTGTGGCCGGTCGGAAGTTGATAGCCAGGATGGTTTTCTCTAGGGTTTCTTGTATCATGCCCACAATGTTGTCCGCGAAAGCAAAACAACAGCTTGTTTGCCCACTGGCGAAAAGGCTCTAGATGAGTGCACATGGCCGCCATTTTGAAGCCCTTGATTATGTGGCTGAGCTTCTGAACCGAAGCTTTGGAGTTTCGGTACTCGGGAAACATTCAGTGATCTTAACCGGATAATTTAGATGTAGTCAAAATGAGCGCACGCCCGGTCGAGCAATGACGATCCTTCATCACCGTACCAAAATTTTCAACGAATTCCCGAACTCTTTCTTTATGCGGCTCTTTCTTAGACCTAATATGGTGCCTGGAACGCGTGTCCGACTTATGATTACCGCGTCTTCCAATGTGGTCCCTCGATTTTCGCCTGCTGGCGTCATAGAAGTGTCATGCTGCTGCTGTCGCCTGCCGCAATTCTGGTGGTGGCACAACAGCGGAGATGGATTGTGACAGACGCCTGTTCCGCCGCAGTTCGCTGTCCAGCTTCACAGTACACTGAAGCTCCGGCAGCCAGGAGTTGGAACGTCGCGACGACAGCGACATCTCCGTTCGGACGTGTTTCTTGCCGGAACTTCGACAACCAACCGCCAGGATCGCGACATCCGACAACATGACACGCCGGCTTCTGTGGCGTCATTTGTTGCCACTTGGAGACCCCTTTCGACGCATGGGCGGTATGCGGACAGAAACTGAGGGAGAGGAGGAGACGAGTGTTGGCGGGGAGGTCCGAACGCCGAGCTCTGATTGGAGGGATTAATGGGTAGACCTAAAGCTAGCTGCCCTTTGTCTCTCCTGCACTCGTCGATCGCGCTCGAACGCGGAAATCAAACGCGGGACGCCTGCGTTCTAACGCGTACGTCGACGAGTGCAGGGGAGACAAGGGGCAGCTAGCTTCGATTCTACCCACTAATCATTCCATCGCAGAGGTCGGCGTTCTCACGTCCCCTCCCGCTCTCGCCTCCTCCTCTCTCTCAGTTTCTGCCCGCGTAGGGCGTTTTCACGTGACGTACTTCCTGCTAGGAATCTTCCCGGACGCCATGTTGACCAACTTCCGCCCTATGTCTTTATATGCGCGGAAGCAGTGTTTTCACGCTTGCTCGAGTTCTTTCGCGTCGCGATCGCCTGCGCCTGCAGCAGAGTAGTCGGCGACATGAAGGAGATTCGTCTGCTACTCGTCTATATACGTATATACAGGGTGTCACAAAAAAAAAAGTTACAGGGTTTTTTTTCGTTGCAAAAATAAACTAGGCATCGCCGAACGCTCATTCTCCGCAAGAGATAGCGCTAGAGGTCACAACCAGATGCCAAAGTTTCAGCCTGATCCGATACCTTAATCAAGTTATAGGTGATTTTCTGAAAATTTCAATGGGAAAATGGAGCCCATTTTTGCCTGTTTTCGGTTTCTGGTGCCATAGAGCCCCATGTATTCGAAAACTCCGTCGGCCGCCATTTACCGATTGAAAGTTTCAGAAAATCACTTATAACGTTTGATTAAGGTATCGGATCGGGCTGAAACTTTGGCATCTGGTTGTGACCTCTAGCGCTAGCTTTGGGCGGAAAATGAGCGCTCGGCGCATGCCTAGTTTATTTTTGCGGTAAAAAAAAAAACTGTGTAAATTTTTTTGGTGACACCCTGTATATATACCGTATTTTCCGGGCTATAGTTTGCGGACTATCCATGTTTAAAAGTTGAAATTTTAGGCTTTGCGGACTATACAGGATTTTTGTTTTTCAATATCGTTGATTATCACATGAGACGGATTTTGTGAATGAAGGCGTATGTTAATGATGATTTATGTATATTATAGGCTTTCTTTATGAGCTAAGAAAGCAGACATTTAGCAAGGTGTGCCGTCTATGAGAAGATTTTCGTGTCAGGTGCGGACTATGCACCGGGCGCGGACTATCTAAGCAAAACCTTTTATTTTTGACCCCAAATTTGACCCCGCGGACTATAATACGAGAAAATTCCGGTGTATGTACCTGTCTTTTTTTTTAAAATGCAGACAACCGGGCGCTCGAGGGATGAACCCGTCGGCGGCCAAAATGGCCCTAATAAATGCCATCAAAACCCCGAGAAAAAAAAATAGTATACCTGGGTTTATGCAGACCAAATACGTCTACGGTTGAATTTATTGTGTAAAACAGACACCAAACCCTAATCGTCTGCATGCAAACTAACAGGCGAGATGGCGGACGCTGTTCATCAGCATGGCGGAAAATGGCTTTCCGGGAGTGAACAGGCGTATCGTGAAACCGCCCTCAAGGAAGCGGAACACATCAGTCGAAGACGCGTTCTAGGCACGGTACGCCTACAACAAACAAGATTTTTGTACACGGCGTGACGGGCTGTTCAAACAGGACACGTTTTCAGCAGTTTACGGCGTTTGCTGCACGGAAAGCGGAGGTTTTTGCTTTATTTCCCGGTTCCAATCCGCTTTAAAAATTCCTTTTATTTTTTTTATTTTTTGCCGAGGGGAAGTTACTTTTGCTTCCATCCTTGGACAGAGGCTTGGAGCGTGCTCATCACGTGGGTTCGGACAACTACTCACACGCGCTACTGGATGCATGGCGTCAAGACCTCTACTGTTGTCATCAGTCCCCAACCTCCCGAAATTTGAAATTGGGAGTCGACGACAGCGAGGAGGGAAGCGGTGCTGCTTGCGTGCACGGTTGATGTCCCCACTGAAAACGTATGAGCGCTTTGCAACGTTCACGTTTTCCCAAAAGAGTGCATGTTTTTTTTCTTTGGCCTCGTACGGCATTTGCTGTGTCCTGTCTAAACAGCCCTTGAGACGCGAGCGCGCTCGCCTTCGCCGTTCCTCCGACACGGATGCCGCCCTGTGGCGGCTATTCGCAACTCCAACGCCCTATAGGTGGCGGGGCGGTGAGTTCCGCATGGCGGAGGAAGAGACGGGGATAGATTCTCCCGATTCCCCCGGGATTTCCCTGTGCGCCCTGCTTCGCTGACGCTGGTCAGCGCGCTAAAAATGATTTGTTTGTCTACAAATGCGAATCGGTTAGGGAGGGATTGTATTACAGGTGACACAGATGCTGATGCACGTTAGGAAAACGAGCATGCTGATATTTAAAAGTTGCCAGAGCGCCTCAACTTGCGAGAAGCTTTGTGGTGGGGAAGCGCGTTTGTGGCACCGGCAACGTCACTGTTTGTGGCAAATATTTTTTAGGATGATGAAGATATTACGTTTGTGCTTTGCCTGAGCCATTAGATGCTCTGAAAAAGTAGAGCCGCGCACGGCGACCGTCAAGCTTTAGAAGAGCGGCGTTCACAGATGTTCATGCCTTCGTGTCACAGGTTCCGCAACTGGTTGCTCGCCGTCTCAGTTTTGGTGTATTGCAACACGCGATCAGGAAAACTGCTCTATTGGCGAATTCGGGTGGTCAATCGCCGGCGACCACACGCCAGCGGCACAGGCAACCGAAACCGCGCCAGCGGCGCACCACGTGACCCTCTCCACCCGAACACAAAGCGCCTGCAACTGGCGTTTTCGTTTGCCTAGGTCGCGCGTGAACTTTGTTAACTTCTTCTTCGATTATTTTATGAAACAATAGGCACGCTGTAGGCATCAGCAACATATATTCGGACTATGAGATGTGGGTAAACAAATTTAAATATTTTTTGTATGGATTCCCGAAGAACTGTTGCCATCTAACAAGAATCCCAGAAGGATCACCAGCGTCGTTGTTTATATTCAATTTTGTTGTTATTACTTCTTTGTTTCTAAAATCCTCAGCATTTTCATTTGGCCCAGCCCTTTGAAATAGTAATGCGCGTTCAAGTGTCGAGCTGCAGCACTATCAATACATTTTATTTTATTTTTTTACAGAGGTGTAACAACACGCTGTGTCCCATAGCAAACTGATCTTCCGAAAGCTTCCTTTAGAATATTTTATCTTTATCTCCGTTGTTTTTGCTGTCTTTTCTCGGACCACAGAGAGGTGTCTGTCTCTTTTTCTTCGTTTTCTACTAGCATTGTTTCGTCTGGTTCCCTTTCCCGATTCGGATATGACGATACCGGATACAGTCTGGCAGACAAGCTGCCCGACCTCTTGAAGCTCGGGCGAAAATTGTGCCGGTAAATTGCCGGCACACGCCTGAGAAGCGCCACCCGAACGGCGCGCACTCGCCAGCCTTTGACCACGCGAACGCCCTTGCCGGAGATATGGCAAAATATTTTGCCGGGAAATGACCACCCGAATTCGCCATATGGTTATTGATAAAAAGTGTTACCGCAGGCACTACCGTGCGGTGTGGCATTACTACCGGAAGCCTCGCGCTCCGCCTTTGAAGCACAACTTTGAAGAGCTGCGCCAGGAGCGTTGCCGCGCTCGTAGTGGCAGCCTGCGATAACGCTATGTAAACATAATCGGCCTGTTTAGGGATTTTATTTATTGCTCTGTCGAAAATCAGCACTTTCGCATACCGTGCACTGTTTTCTTTGGTGCTGTGACATTTGCGATGTTGCGGTCCCTGTCGCCAAAACTGCCCGTTCTAAGCTCTCGTCACGACCGGCTGGCTTTAACACAGACGCGCTTAAAATGCTTCGAGCATTTCTTTATTTGCTTTGTAATTGCCTGACAAGCAAGTACGGCTCTTCTCTGTCTTTTTAAAGTGCCCGGAATAAATGGTCGTGTTTTCTTGTAACGGCCGCAAAACGCGAAGCCATTCCCGATGTGTATTGCTCGGACATACCGCTGCGCGACGAGTTTTCTCCTGCTTGTGGCAAAGAATAGTCTTTTTCGTAGAACCGTACTATGAGAGGCTCTACCCATTTGTTTAGCGGGAGCGTTCTCCGTCCCGTTGAGGCACAGAATTGAGCTGGCAGCCACGCATGAAGACCAGAAATCCGCAGCGTATGCGATATGCGAAAAGTGCCCGGCGAAATTAGACATCCCGATCAATCGTGCAACACCTGATGCAAGGACGGACCACAAGAATTCCTATTTTAACGCGCCTCACTTTTTCTGTTGGGGCGGCTTCCCGTGCATCAAGGGGCGACGGTCCCTGCCACCGTTTCCCGCGCCGCCGCCTCAGCTGCCGTCCCCGCTCCTCTGGTTCTCCGTCTCGTCCGCGGGAGGGCGATCGGCGCCGCTGGAGGTTGCGAATAGTCGGCGGCGGTCGAGGCCACCAGGCATCACTCCCGCTGCTCCCCACCTCGGCGCCCCTGGGTTCCGTGGCCGGCTTCGGCGTGCAGGGTGGCGTACTCCCGGCCGATGTGCGACATCTGCACGTCAATGGGTAGTCGGTCGTCGTAGAGGGACGGGGCCTGCAGGATGATGCCGCACGTGCCCACCAGGCTGGCCAGCGTGAAGATCCAGAGGAAGAGGCGGTCCAGCACCATGGCCACGTACTTCCAGTCCTCGCAGTCCTGCGCACCGTAAAAAACCGCACGCCGAAGCAGAGGGGTACAACAGTTTTACAATATAGAACTAGTCCGAAAGAGGAAGAATAGCGGCAAGCCACCTAGAATATAATCAAAGCCTGTGGATGAGAATTTACGACGTCATCACAGTGAGGTCCGTCGAGCGATGGCAGAGATTGGACACGAGCGCAGCGTCATTGTACGGTCGGGCCTCGTGGCCAATCAAGGCGTCGAAGGGCGCTCGGCATCGGGCTCGGGTGGAGTTGCTGAGTTGGCGGCATCCGACTGTGATGACGTTCTACGGAGGAAAACGAGGATGTTCGCAGGCCTAGATTTCTAGGTGGTGTTGGGCAGGCACGCTGAGGAAAACGATACAGCGAAAGGACGCGCCAAGCAGGGCCTAACCGAAAAGGCACGGAAAAGAAAAACCGGGTTCACAATGGCGTCTGGAATCGACCGTTAAAAAAAAAAAAGCAAGAATATTTCTGGTGACACGTCTCCGGTAGACGCGAGAGCAGCGTATTACGCAGGGACTGGAAGCTTAAGGTATTTACGCACGAGGGGCCGATACAGGTGTTTCCAGAGCGGGATCAGCATACTGAGGTCTTTAAGAAAACCCCACCTGAATCCGCCGCTGTGCAAGCATGTGCTACAGTCTTTCTAATGATGATCACGATGTTTCGAATGAGGGTGGGCCTCATTTAGTTTCGAGTAAGCTAGTCGAGGAGGAGAAAATAGTATGTATTAATTGACCATCATGGCAGTATGTCGTTGCTGAGCGTGTTTTGAACACGAACTTCTGAGCACGTTCAGTTTACAAAACTAAAATTTCAACCTTTGTCTTACCAGAAGTATGTGCAGATTGTGCGAAACGTGTATTCCTCGCTTGCTTACTCGCAATTTACGCCGCGCCTGAAGCCCATTTTGATCCTAGCGGAGACTTATTTTGGTCAGGACACTTACAGAAACATTCGGGATCTCGCGTAATTCGCCCATAATCGGCCGAGTCTTCCCGCAGATATATATATATATAAAAAAGCCATCTTAACGATAGGCAAACGATTCCCTGGAATATTTTAGTGTGAGCAGTGTGTTCACTACGTTTTATTGATGTCCGTTCCATTCATCAAGATTTGGGCGAATGATGCTCGTTTTATCGAACGACTGTTAAATCGAACCGTTTTTTAACAAGATTAGAATAATGAACTCGATAGACGTTATTTACCACTCATATCAGAAGGCAACGGGTTTGTTCGCTTTGCTAATATGTTTCTTCAGGCCAATACTAAAAATGCCATATAAAAAAAAGCCCATTAGCATTGTTGAACTTTTGCGAAGGAGGGTTCGATGAGCAGTGAAATCTAAAACTGCGATTATTTAACACTATGTCTTTCCTCTGGGTGTAGCCAAAGGGAATGCAATGCGACAGTGATTGGGGCCCACGCCTGGCGATCCGTCGAGCTCGGCGTGCTTCAGTGGGGCGCCGTTTTTGTGCCTATTGTCCATCTAGATCCAACGTTTTTTTTTTCCTTCAAAGTATTGTGAGGATTGAGCCACATCGCTCTCTTTTTACGGAACCACTATAGTATGACGTCGCTGCGTGCTCTTCTTGTGTGGGCTGTAAGGAGCTTACGTCACCTGCTTCAGATCCCGTCAAAATGGCCGCTTCCTGTGCGAGCAGCTGGTTTGAGCTGACGCCTCTGGCAAATTGAATCATATTTCACCAATCTTGCCACATGTGCTTTCCTCCTCCCCCGGGTTTTAAGTTTCAACTAACGTCACGGGCTTGCTATCAAACCGCTTATGGATGATCGCAAGCGACCTCACAGCTTAGTAAAATGAGGTGAAATTGATGGCTCCAGTTGACTACTGGCAATGTATACTCCATCGATTTGACATATCGCACATGGAATATACACGTTTGCAAGAAGGGCTCCTGTGCGCCGCCATTTGGGCGATGCTGGCGCCGCCTAACGTTTCCGCCATGCTGGGGTGCGCCAGGGGCACGTCACTGGGGTGCGCGATGACAAGATGGCGACGTCTGCTGTGTCGCCGACGGCCAGATTAGCGACACACTTACTGTTTCGGAACGCAGGAGGAGGTAGCCACTCAGATTCGTAGCATCAGATATTGTAGGACGGGTCGTGTTTAAAGGTTGGAGCCGACTTTTTAACGATCGCAGCCTCTGTTCCAGCACGTCGTGGAAGCCAGAGCTGCCGCGAGCGCAGCCATCGTTGATGCAGTGGCCATGCGGCTTCTGGCGCTGGTTTACGTATTTTATTTAATTGTTTGTGCTTTTTGCAGTCGAAGAGAACACCTGCCTGTTTTATAAATATATATATTTTTAATTTATTCTTGCGCTCAGTGGTGTATGCTTCGGCAAGAGTAGCTGGCAGCATTGTTCGATCAGCAGCGAACGTCCTGGGCTGGAGAGTAGGCTCTGCCTGACCGCGGTTCGCGGTTCGAGGTTAAGACGGGATCCCACTGGTAAAGGTGTATATTCGGACCCCTTGAGCGAGCTATGTATGTCCGTGTGAAGAACAGGCCAACTGTTCACAAAGCCTGCGCTCCCCCCTCCCCCCCCCCCCCCAACTCACAAGAAAAAAGACAGAACTCGAAACGTACGCTCTCGTCATCGTCTTCCTTGCGGATGTGGTCGGCGATGAAGAGAACGCTGTCGATGGCCTTGCGCATCTCGGGCGCGCAGCCCGGGGTGTCCGGCGAGGTGCCCGCCTGGGGCTGCGGCTCGGGGACCACGATCCGGGGCCGGCCCAGCTGCAGCGGGTCCACTGCCTGCCCCGGGCCGGCGTCCGGATCAGCCTTGTACTGGGGTCGCCGCATGAGCAACAGCCGCGGCATCAGGTGCACGAACACGCGGCGCACCCAGGGCGCCATGCGGTGCGTCGAGGGAGATCGGAAGTGCACGTTGAGCACGCCCACCGTCACCGAGATGGACAGTGTGACGAGAATCATGGTGAAGAGCAGGTACTTTCCTAGAAGGGGCACGGCTAGAGACGTGGGAGGGATGATCTCGGCCAGTAGGAGGGAAGAATACGGTCAGGGACACCAGGATCGAGATGCAGAGGGTGACTTTCTCCCCGAGTCAGAGGGCAGGTAGAAGACGAGCACGGTGAGGAAGGAGATGCCCACGCAGGGGGATGATCAGGTTCACAGTGGAGAAGAGCGTCTTGCGGCGCATGGTGATGTTGAAGGTGATGTCCGGGAAGGGCTCGTCGCAGCAGTCGTAAAACTCGTTGTTGTACTTGGCCGGCACGCGGAGAATGTCCCACTCGACGGACTTGTAGAACTCGCTCATGTCGATGCCGGTCTCGACGATGGCCACGCCTGGGCGCTGTTTCACGTGCTGGAGGTCCACCTCCAGACCGTCGTAGGTCCACGACCCGAACTTCATCAGGCAGTTCTGCTCGTCGAAAGGGAAGTACTCCACGTCGATCTCGCAGGTACTCTTGTACAGGGCAGGTGGCTTCCAGATTACCTTGCCCGTAGAGTATACTGTCGCCTTGTTCATTAGGATAACCTCGTAGTTGCCGTCGGCGCTGCAAAAATAATAAACAATGATAACAATATATTCGCTTACTGAGTATTATAGGCGACTATTGATTGGAGACCTGGATGAACATCTTACACGTATTGGCCTTTGCAACAATCTTTCAAAAACGCTCGGTGATTTCTGAACTTACGTTATATCTTAACCATCTATCACCTTAGTTGGTCGCTCTAAGCCCTTCTGGCAGCGCTTCAGCAACAGGCCTTTGTTATCAAAGTTACATGACTTTATGGACAAAACAATTGTAGATTCCGCTTGTCTGTCAGAAGCACCCTGCGCAAATAATCGATCTACTCTTTAGAAACTCCAAGGGGTAAACGACATCAACTGCCAACACTGCTGGGAACGAGAAGATATTGGCCATGTGCTTGTTTCATGAACATAATATGCAGAGGATCGGAAGAAACTATACCGCCGATATGCAGTTAGTGGTCTTCCCTACTCGATCATGGAAAATCTCCACCCTATTTGAACCACGCAGGACTCCGGACAGAGCCTTCAAAGCCATGCTGATGTTTCTTGTAAAGGCTGGCCTTGTGAACCACCAGTAAAGAGACATATCTGATACAACAGCCAAATTAGTTGTATCCGGCCGAAGTCTAAGCCTTGAACTTTTTAACACAGCTACAATTCGAGCTTCCTCCCTGAGGCTCCTCCCCTATTTCTTTCAACCGTCCTCGGTTTCCCTATTTCTTAGCCGGGTAACGACTTGGCCTGTAGTGGAGGCACACACCTATTCCAGCTATCCCTCTTTGTGTGGACTCTACAACTAGGACATCAGAAACATTCAAATCAGTTGGCAGACAGCGCAGTTTGTTATACAGTACTATAGTATACAAGCAAGACCGACACACTGTTTACAAACAAGCCCTCGTTTGCCCACAACCAGGTGTGGGCATTGCGCAAGTGCAGAAATCAGATTCGCGTGTGGTGAAGCTTCTGCGCATGCGCCGTGACGACAACAGCGCCACCGCAGGGGCGTGACGTCAGAGCCGCGTGTTGGTCTATATAAGCGTTAGGGTCAGAATGATCCGTCATCTCCGCCACGGTACGACACTGCATGCGGGCAGTGTCGTAAAATATGCGTGCAGTATCCTAGTTGCTGGCCTTTCAAAGAGTCATGTTTAAGGACCTGTCACACTAACCAAACAGACAACCACTGCTTTCCGACCTAATTATTTTTTTTTGCCCCGAACCATTCTGAGTAGCCTTGCTTATTCAGAAACGTGCTCTTTTATCACCAGTTGGTGACACTTAAAGCTAAAAAAAGGTTAGTAATATCTGCGAGCAGAGCTTTTGCTTGGACAAGGCTCCTTATGACAACCGTTGTGTGTTTGTTCTAGCTTGACGTTATTCTCCATCGAACAATTAACAGAAAGTGTAAAGTCGTTGGTTGATGCAGCAACTAGAAGCAACAAGGATTCCTCATGACTATACTCTGTTCACCCTTAAGCTGATAATGCGGTGGAAGCTGCGTACTAGTTTGAACCAATCACACCTATCGCTACGTGATTACACTTTGGCTGCTATACGCATGAAAAAAGCGGTCTTAGGCAATGACAAAAAGGCGGTTGATTGGTCCGGCGAGTGCGCAGTGTCATGTTGTCGCCGGCCGCGATTCTGGCGGTGTCATAGCAGTGGTGGAGGGTGTGGCAGACACCTAGCTGTTGTGCTGCAGGTGGCTTTCAAGCTTGAAGGTGGACAGAAACTTCAGCAGTTAGAAGATGGGACGGCAAGAAGGCAGCGACACTCACGTTCGCTCGTACTTTTGCTGGGACTTTTTTACCACTAAACGCCAGGATCACGACATCAGACATCATGATACTCCGGCGTTTGTGGAGTCAATTGTTGCCACTTCGGGAGCATTTTGATGGACGGAAGAAATAGGACGCTAAACACGCCAGTCAAAGGCGAGTTTCAGGCACCGCCGTAAAGCCATTTAAAGCCGCTGTCCATTAGTGAACATCTAGGAATGTGCGCAATTTTCCTCTTTTTGCGAACAGATAGAAAACAAAACACGGCACTGTTGGTCTTTCGATATTTGTCTTACGTGCGCGGCAATCCGGAAAAATTAGGAAAAAAAAAAACGAACAAGAAAACATACTCGAAATTATTTTTTATGTAATACGGTATCTTTTTTCTCAACCTTGTGGGAACCGCGGTCTCCCACACCAGTTATGAATTCAATGGATTTTTTAAATGCCTCAAGAACGAATCAATTTCTTTTTTACTTTAAAAAAACTTTTTTTTTAGTGCGGTTTGACTCTTTTATTTGCTTTTATATAGAAAATGGAGTAAGTGGCTTTTACTCCATGTGCACGTAGGTCTAACTATGCTAAATTGCTATGAGGATGATCGTTCGTTTCTCTATACCCCTTCTCAATTGATTCGAAAAGCACTCCCTGAAAGCCTTCGAGTGGCGGTCAACGTTTCGCTAAGAGAGCCCCGAAAAGCCTGTAATCGCTGACAGGATCAGAAGGGCAAGGAAATCCTTTACTTGTTCCGCCTCCAGCGCGAGCGTCTTCGATGACGCTTCGGGGTCTCGCGAGCCTTGAGTGTGCCAGGGCAGGCAAAGCACGATGGAGGGCAACGTGTGCGTGCCGGAGCAGCACCAATCAAAGCCACTAGAAATTTGACATCATCACAGTCAGATCGAGCGAAGACAACAATTGGATACGGTGGAATTGCGTCAGCGTTCGGCTGGGCCTCGTGTCCAATCACCGCGTCGAAGCATCGGGTTTTAGGTATTGATGGCCGAGTTGGCGCCATCCGACTATGCGATGACGTACTTACTACACAGGATGAAAAGAGCGTGTTCATAGGCCTCGATTGTTCTAGGTGGTGTGGGCTGGACGCCGGGCATCGCAAAAGACGCCCCGCCGTTCCCATTCTGACAGTAACGCACGTTACGTTTGCGTTAATTTTTTATTTATAAATCGACAATAACAGTTTTTTGTTTTTGTCTTGCAACGTTTTCGACACTAAGAACAAAGAACGTGGGCGTTTTTTTCTTTTTAAGTTGAATTTATTTTTTGCGTGGGGAAAAAGACGGAAAATATTTAGGGAATGTGAAATGGGCGCAATATTCAATGACCTGTCGCCACAAAAATATTAAAGCGAGGCAGTGCGGTGCAGCCTTGTGTTACCCAGACTAATGACACGTTATACTTCGTTTAAGCTTAACTCCAAACGCAGCCGACGCTACGAGCTAATGGGACCAATCAAGCAGTGTCAAAAGCGCAACTCACTGGGCTTTTTATTCATGATTGGTGCAGCGATGATAGAACACGCACAAAAATATGACGAACAGAAGGAGTCTTCCCTTTTGACGCTATCTCAGTGATCCCCTCAGGTCGTAGCGTCTGCTGGGTTAAGTTAAGGTAAAACGAAGTATAGAAACACGAAAAAAAAATTAAGGAGTTTTTTTTCAGGTTGTGGGAAGAATAAGTAATGAGCAACGTAACTAAGTTCCCTGCTACTTGAAATAAGTAACGTAAGTACGTTCCCCTTTGCTGATTGGAGAAAGTAACGAGTACGCTACTACGTTGCCCGAAAAAGGAACGCGTTACCGGTGGCGCCGTTGCTTCTAACGCGTTACACCCAACACCGGTTTACACCCACTAATCATGCCAACCAGAGCTCAGCGTTTTGATGTCACCGCGCGCTCTCGTCTCCTCCTTTCCTTCGGTTTCTCGACGCATAGGTCTCCCTGAACATCGAAGGCTGCCCCTCTGAGGCTCCTAAAAAATTCCTTTCGAGCTTTTTTTTTTTTTTGTGAACTTTGATTATTGTTTTGTGTTGTTTTGGCTACTCTTGCATCGACCAGAAATACGTCGTCGGTATTGGGACTTCTGTGACGAGAAACACTGCAGTATACCCTTTGTCCTCTTGTCGTATGAATAGAGTCCAAATTGTACTAGCTGAGAGCCGCACCGCTCCCTCATCGTACAAGATACACGGTGATCGCTACAGACACGATGACAAAATTATCTGTGGAACGCTTCGAGCATTTTTTGTCCCTAGATATGTATGCCTCGAACATGACTGAGAGCCGTTTCTGTATGGTCAATGTGACAGGACCGCATTATACGGAGGAAATATGTCTCAGACATTGTCTGTAGGCTGTCGTTTGTATGATGCATAGCAGTGTGTCCTCCGCCTAACGAAATTTCGGTCCAATTTCTACCGGTCATCAGCGGCATTTTCAGCTGGTCATGCTCAAATAGATAGATGAAACATAGCCTGCCCGTAGAAACTTAGCGGGGAGCACTGGAGCTTTCCAAACTACACAATCTGATGTATCTGACGCAGCAGTTTTCAACCGAAGAAAGTAGCACGCGTTTCTGATCAATTTGTCGTCGTATGCTGTGAGCCCTCGCTCAATCTGTGGCCAAAGACCAGAGGAAACATGAAGCTGGAGCTCGCTTGAAATCGACATTATTGTGCATTCGGAACTTACTTGTTGAAAAGCACTATGTCCGGCAGCCATAGACTTTCGGCAGGCACGTGAATCATGTCCACGCCACCATACTCCTCCGGGTTCCAGCGGAGCTTGTAGTCTTCCCATTCCTGCAAGTATGTATCGTGCAGCCCCGCATGCCATCTCGAGGAAGCACCAACCGTCTGTGCGACATCGCTCTTTGGGATAGCTTTATATGAGACCCATCTACTATAGTCACTGAAAAATGAGAATGGCAGGAAGTGTCTGCCAGACGCCCCGGCCTCCAGCACGCGCTCGATGCCTTCCGCCGTAGCCTCATCTATACTCACAAAACCTGGCAGTTCAACGACGGAGCCATACAGTGCCCGGTAGCAGATTTGGAGCGCGAGGATCTCGTAGCACAGAGCATCAAAAGAGCCATTTTTCGGCGAACTTGGACATCAGCGCACAGCTTTTGCAGCGATGAGGACCCGAAACACACTTGTTTTCTCGGGAGAAATGTGTTTCGGCGTCTCGCCGCAGCGGGGCGCCAGTCACGTGGCTTTCCTCTCATCTGTTGTCTGCCGCTCCACTTTTACCGTTTCGGCGGCCGATCTGCCACGCTTTGTCAAAATATGGGAGACTATGTTTCCGCTGGCTGCGCGCGCGCGCTCAAAGAGCAGGGGACGCCGAAGCGTTGTCAAAGGCAGGAAGCTCGCGCTCGAGGTGGGACGACTGAAGCTCCTCCCTGCACCTCTGACCTTGTCAGCGACGGTATGTGACATCTAAAGCCGCGGTCAAACTGCTAATACATCTTTTCAAAATGTTTAACATTGCCTCCTTCATTCTAGAAGCCCGTCAATTCCACGACGAAGCCATTGAGCGCGCGGCCGCCGGAAAATGGGGAGGAGCAGCGCCGAACGGTTATCCATAGTGTGGCGCAGAGTCACTCATCAGGGAACCCTTCAGCCAGCGCCAACAATACGTGCGGTGGCCTCTCCCGAGAAACAGCGAATCGCAACGGAGAAAAATGAAAGGAGACTACCGGAGCGTGGAGAAACGGAGAGGGGCAGAATAAAGAAGGGTCGACGTAAAATATCTCCTTTCCTAAAAAAAAAAAAAAAAAAAGCAGCGCGTTTGTGTTTTAGATTGCATCGCTGGGGCACTGTTTGGCGCTGCCCGAGAGAGCCCCTGCGCCCGCCCTCTCCTCTGATCTCCTTTCCCCTTTACAGCGGCCACGTTCCTTCGTGATTTGACGGACTTTCTAGAATAAAGGAGGCTGTGGTTTAATGAATGTGAAATGTCTACTACAGTCTCTGACGGGATGAGAGCACATCGAGAAGTCTTTCCGTTATCCAACCTCCATGGCGAGACATCCTACCTCCGACAGCGCTTCGGCGTCTCGTGAGATTTGAGCGTGCACGCTCATCTAAAGCACGGTGGAAGGCAACGAGAGCGGACTGGAGGCCGGGCGTTAGAAGGACGCACCCTGCGGTTCATGTTCTCTCCGCGATCACAGCACGTCGCCTACAGTGCCGCCTTTTCTATGTATCAAATACGTAATGGCAAACTGAGTCTATATGATACGGCTTTTTCACACTTCCCCTCGCAGTTATGGGCATAGTAGTCCCTTTTTTTTAAATGAAATACGGACACATCGTGGTTGGTAAAATTAGAAATTCAGAGGCATTATACGTTCTGTAACAATCTATATATATTATAGCAACAACCGGCTACATTTTCTGATATAGTCACTAACGTACACTGCTACGCAGTTTGAGATATATCAACTAACAATACCATTTGCCTCGGCTGCTAGTCACTGTGTATGTCTTCTTAGTTATTTATTGTTTGGGATACTTAGACAAGTTGGTGAATTCTCGAAACAGTTTTTGTACATTTACTACTGTACAATAATTGTAAAAGAGAAATTTACCCTCTTAAAAATAAAACATTTATTGGTCTTTTTTCTTTCATTACATAATGTTTCAACCTAACTAAAGCTGACATTCTTGTTTTCTGGATCCATTTGGTCAGGTCGTTTGAATATTTAACTAAGAAAGTAGAAATCGCGAGGGAGCTGGTGACCAACATTCACAATTAACACGAAGCGAGAAAACCATATAACGACGATTTGATCTTTTTTCCATGTCGGGTCTGTCATGAGCCATGCTAAGCTTGTTTGTACGACAAGAGGTTAATATTTATAAGCTTGAAAAACTTTCTAAAAAAGAATTCAGCAATTAATTTCTTAAATTTTGCTTTCCACGAGAATGTGATACAAGGAGGCAACATGTATTCAGGTTTCGAGGCTGCCACGAGACGTCCGTCACATCTGAAATGGGTTTATTCGGAGTTTTATTGTTTCATTTGTTTCTTTATTGCATGAGAGTTTAGCACAAAGAAACACAGCAACAGTCGCTGCATATACATATTTCACTGCAATTGTTGTTAGTAGGTAAAAAGTGTCGCACTTTACGAGGAGATCAAGAAGACCTGACCATCAGGGACCGGCGGCGTCTATTCAGAGCATTTCTACCGGTAGCGCTTTCAAGACGGCTTATCTGAGACGACGTATCTCGGAGGCACCGCCGTCTACAATCCACAGGGCTGTGGAGTTTGGTTTGACAGGTAGCGCCATCTTATGGGGAATTTTCGCAGCTCTGAGACGACCCGTGGCCGCAATCATGTGGACCCGATCTCGAACTCGAATGTCCGAGCTTTTTCACGAGCTCGTGTCCAATCACTGGGGTGGCTAGGCCTTCCCAAAGTAGCCCCTTTGCACACCAGCCGCGCGGACTAGCAGTTGACCGAAGCGCCTCCTATTCACTGCCCCGGGGGCAATAGAAGCTGCTTCAAACATTTGCGTTTGGGTGTGACCGAGTACGCAGTCTCCGCTTGTGTACGCTTATAACGAGAGCGCGCACTAGGACACTGGCGCCGTCTATCGGGTATACAACCCTTCTGACCTGCACCTGAGGCTGCTACTCGGAAACGTTTAGCAGTATTTGCCGAGCTCAAATCTACGCACTGTCTATGAGAAATAGTCGCTTATAATAATGTCAAAATCATTTACTGCCCATGGTATATATATACATATCTATAAAAAAATGATGCGTACAAAATTAGAAAATATATGAGGAGCGCAAGTTCGTCTGCTTCTTGCGCGGGGGGTGCACTTACGTCAGAACGCCGAGCTCCGATTGGCTCAGATCAACGGCTCATTTGGAGGGATAGTGCGTAGACTTCAATACTAGGTACCTTGAGGTCTACCCACCATCCTTCAAATCGGAACCTATCAGAGCTCGGCGTTGTGACGTCACCGCAACAACTGCTCAAGAAGCAGACGAACTTGCTGTCTGGAAGATGGCGCCACTGTGTTTTCCCGTTGTAAGCTGATCACGAGCGATCACAACACAATCGGTCATACTCAAACGCAAACGTTTGAACGAGGCCTTAATGGTACACGCCAACGCAAAATAACGTCACAGCATGTGGATAGCTCACCTGTTCCAGCCAGATATTGGTCGTCATCACTTGGTGCTTGAGGTTCTGGAGAAGAAAAAGACAGTGTAACACCTTAATCCAGGGAAGAGTGTGGGAACGCCTATGGAACGCACCGAAGAGTGCACGGCGACAGTTATGTTCAATGCAGGATCAGCGCTCGGTCAAAATTTACTAAATCCCCTGTCCCACTTCAGCGAAAAACAGCAACGACCTAAACCGACCGGCCTCAAACGCGTGTAGCGTACCCGCGAAAGTATTCGCTCTTTCTCGCGTGAGTTGAAACGTGGTGGCGCCAGTATGCAAATAGCCCCCAACCACTTCCGGTCCTGAAGTAGACGGCGGGTTTAGCAGTATTTACGAGATCAAATATACACGCTATCTTCTGGAAATGGCCACTTATAGCACTGTCAGACGTAATGCACTCTTATGATAAAAAAATGATGAGTAAAAAATTAGAAAATATACGTGAACCGGAAGTGTGCCGGGACTACCCAGTAGATGGTGCCACTGAGTTTGTTGCCAAACAAAAAAGGGCGAATAGGGTGTCCCAAGCGGGCTTTCCGCTGTAAAACGAGCCGGAAAAATCGGCGCCTGCACATAGAACGCTCAAACTTTCACCGAATGTGCACTGAGCCGGTTAGTCTCACCGTGTGAAATTTCAAGGCGTAGTTCTCTTCCTGTAAAAAATGTGAGCAAAAAACTTGCCAAAGTAAAGGTTGGGCGCGTTCGCAGACGACCGAGTTAGCGACGCTATTTACTTGTGGCGCCATCTCCCGACAGGCGCAGCAAGCAGACAACAGAGTGCATCGTCTGCTCGCAGCGCCCATCGGGAGATGACGTCACAAGTAAATAGCGTCGCTTAGAAGCCTAGGTTGAAGAGGGGTCAATTTCAAACCACGGGGAGCGTTAATAATTTAACGGCGGACGTCTCCATCGGAGATTGGTCGCAAGTGCGCGTGCGCTGGGTTTTTGCGTGTCGAGGAGGAAAGCAGGCGGAAAGGCGGAGTCGTTTGCAGGCGATCAACAGTTTTCGGCACCTCCTCGCAGTACATATTGCAAACGCGGCCCCTAAGCCACGTGACCCCGATCAAGCAGTTGGAAACACTCTCTAGTATAGGCTTAGCGTCGCTAACTCGGTCGTCTGCGAACGCGCCCAACCTAGACTTCGTCAAGTCGGTTTTTTTTTGCTTTCTTGTTTTGCAGAAAGACCACTACGCCTTGAAATTTCACACGGCAAGACTGATCTGTTCATTGCACATTCGGTGAGAGTTTGAGCTTTCTACGTTGCAAGTGCAGATTTCTCCGGCTCCTTCTACAGCGGAAGGTCCGCTCGGGACACCCCATATACGTATATGCGTATCTTTGGCGGGCTCGTGATGACTCGCGCTCGTGAAGTATACACTCGAGTGATCGCAAGCCTGCCAAGGATACTCGTGCCTTCGCTCGCATGATGCACGTGCTTGATGTCGCTCGGTGTAGTTGTTGTTTGTCGATCAAATGTGACTAGTATATAGACAATAGACCGATCTCACCAGCCAGTTTGACTACGCCACCGCTGCCGCAATGCATCGAGGGAACTTTAGTCTTTCTGCACGCGCCCCAACCTCGTTGGAGCTCTGCGCGTGTAGAGCACGGGACGACACGAGGCGTCTCGAGCACTGCCGTTTGTCTCCCGTGAACTAAAGTTATGGCGGCGTCACGCATGCGCTGAACGCTTGGTGAGATCGGTCTATTGCAAGCGTAGCGCCTTGACTGGTTCCCCATGGGCACCAGCACGGGATGCGTGCACGTGCACGTGGCCTTGACAGGCTTGCAATTGCATGTGCTTGACCGCACGTGCAGAGCCATGGCGGCGGCCAGATGACCTGCTTGCAATCATCTATAGTCACTGAGAGAATGAGAACAGCAGGGGGGTCCTTCGGTTGCCCCGCCTCTAGCTCGAGTGTCCTAGCCTCGATAACACTTAAGCGTCTCGCGAGCTTCGAGCGTGCAGGTGCAGCCAAACCGTGACGAAAGGCAACGATCGGGTGCTGAAATCCTGTCAGTGACTGTAGGACATAACAGATGTTTAGCATCGAGTTCTATAGTAGACCACGTCTACGTCGACCATATACTAGTACGAAAGGCTTCTTTGCCCTTTTATCCAACAACGCCGAGCCTATAGGTCATCGCCAAGCACTGTTTAAGGCGTGTTTCTTCAAATGCAATGAAACTTCTTACGAATGTGTCTTAGATGTTGCATTTATCATACTCAAACTTTGAGTTTAAGGATTTAGGAAAACAAATATAACACAAAAAAACTCTTCTTTTTTCTCTGCACAGGGAGAAAGACGGCAAAGCATTAAAAAAGCAAAAACGTGAAAGTTTCCTAGAGACAAATACCCCGAAGCCGATCCAGCAGATCCGAGCGTCTGTGAGGATACCACTTGTAAATAGCAGTGTCAACCGAATAGTTTTGGCCGTTTTCCTTCTTGAACAGGAAAAAAAAATAGTTGTCAGGTTTAATTTTTTTTTCAAAAACCTCCACTTATTAATTTTGTGTATGATAAATTCACCACTTAAAAACATCTTTGTGAAAAGTTTAATTGCGCCCAATTCATTGGCTTATTTATATATATAAAAGTAATCACACCCCAATAGCGTTTGAGAACACTTTGTGGTTTGAAGCACAGATATATGTATAATGCAAACATGTTTCGATGATGCCTGAGGCGTGAACGCAGATAATTCCGTCATCATGTCTGCAGACCGTGTCTTTTGTCATGATGCATGAGCGACGTGTCTACGGCTTTGCACTATGGTACATCATCATTACGCCTACAACAAAAAGATGGCCTCCCCTCATTCGAGGCTGCGGAAGGTATTTATGTGACGGAACTTGCTTCTCCGGGGACGCCGCATTCAATCGTGCTCGCTCGATTAGCTCAACGTTATGAACCTGGATGCAAGGTCCTGACGGAAGCCAGGACCCAGAGGCCACGCCGGATGCTACGTTAGGGCGGCCTAGCGTCTGTCGCTGAGAATATCCCTCCCTCCTTTCCCGAAATCATAAAGTCCCTATCATTCCGTTCGTTGAGCTTCATGCTCGTACTTTCAATTATTTCTCATCTTGGCAGTTCTTCCGTTTCATGAATAACCAATTCTGACGCACTCCTAGAAACAGCTTATTTTCTATCTCTGCGACACTCCGCCTCCTCCTGGGGATTCGAGCGCGGAACGCGAATGAATGAATGACGCAATAGATCGTCAGCCTGCATCTATCGGTGCTACGTCCAGGTATAGACGGCTCCAAATCCTCCACAAGAAAAAAAGAAAAGAAAGATTTTTTGCAACAAGAATTGCAGCATGAGCAATTGAACTCAACGTGCACCAAACGCACCAACACCAACAATGGCAGCAGCAGCACGTAGCAGACTCCACGTAGAACGCCCCATACACGAGCAACCTTCAGTGGGCTCCTCAGACTAATTATAGCGTCCACCCCGAGCGCAAACAAAGGACGTTCGACGGCGACCGAGCATCCGAGCGGCAGGCAGCACAAGTCACTCTCGCACACCGAGGACGGGTCGCCACTCACGATGTCGATGAGCTGCGACAGCTTGAGTCCCACCACGATGGTCACCTTGTGCGAGTGGTTGCCCACGGGCCGGATGAGCCGGTTGTAGTCGGACAACAGGTCGTCGTGGAGCCTCTTGGCGTCTCGAGACGCCGCGGCGGCCGCGGCCAGCGCCAGCGCCAGTCCCAGCCTGCTGAGCAACATCCCAGCTCCGCCGGCCATGCCAGCGCGTCCTTCGTATGCTGGCTACGGCGAGTCCCCGCCTCCGCATCGGCCGCCGCCGGAGAGCCTACATCTGAGAGAGGGAGCAACTCAAACCGCGGAGAGCGCTCGCAATATCATGGCGGACCCCTTCTACACAGATTAAGAGCGTCTGCGCGTGCGCGCGTGGTCGTGTGGAGAGGAGGAAAGAGGAAGGAGAGAGGAAGAGAGGCGGAGTCGCAAGCAGACGATCGACGCTTTCGCCACCCTCGCAGCGAACGCAGAAAGCAAACCACGTGCCCTCGGTCGGGCAGTTGGAAACACTCCGAAATCCAGGGACACTAGCCACCGCCGTCGATGCCAGCGCCGGGGGACGGCGACGGGCGCCGGGAGCGTTAAGGGAGCTCAGGGATTGTTGGGGAGCGCGGGAGCTCTGCGGCATCCTCCGGTTCTTCCCTGCGCTTTTTCCCGCGCCCGTGCTTGCTCTCGAGACTCCGCGGCGATGCGTCGGCGGCGGGATTCTGAGTAGGCTGCCGGTGGCGGCTGCTGTGGCGGACGGGGAAGGTCGCTTGCAGGCGGTGCACGCGGGCGGCGGGGCCGCGCCCAGTGGAGAGCTTTTGGCCGCCGCAGTTTTCGTGCGTTTTATGGAAAGACGCTTTGGGTTCGCTCGTCGTGGTAGCTGCGTCACGCATGCGCAGACTTTGATTCTTTCTCTCTTTTCTTTTTTCCACGCTGGGCTTTTGCGAGCGCTTGGAGTCGTTTATAAATTCGGCCGCGGGACAATCTCTTTTGTGCTACTCTTTGGTGGGGTAACGAGATTGTAGCGCTGAAGAGGGAAATTCCTCGTGCTAAGAAAACTTCGCCCGACGCCTTTTTTGTAGGCGCAATACAAAAATGAGATGCATTTCACGCTTATGTGTACAGATGATACCACTTATTTTCATGTTAAAGGGCAGCTCTCTTAGAAGGAGTTTCATACTCAAAGGGTAATCTATAGTGTGATCGTTTAAGTTCACAGTTAATTGACACATTAAGAAGAAACAATCGAATCACTATTTGACCTGCACTCTGAAACGAAATCAGCTAATCCCTCAAGAAAACGAGACGGAAATATGTGCACGAATTAAAATAGTATCCGCAAAATTGAGAAATGTATTTATGTTTTTATAAGCCAAAGCAGCGCGTTTTATTTTGACCGGGCTCAAATGCGACACATTTCTTCTGAAAGAAGAATTACACGTGCGATATATTTTATTATTAGCCAAGGTTTGTAGTTCGTGACATTGGTGCTTGACCCGACTCAGAACTTGTTTTTACTTCCTTAGACAACGACATTTCCTCTGCATAGGCGCGACTCACGGAAAACAAAATCTAACAAATGAAGCGAATGTACAGCGCCCGACGACGATCTATGGAGATCGCTCAGTGCCCGACGTTTCCCATATCCAAAAACGTAAAGCAAGATGTAGGAACTTTGAGTTGATGAGCCCTGTCGTTATTTTGGAATTTAGCACTCATTGTCCATAAATGGTAATAGTAGAAGACCTCCACAAGTTGTACATAAAAAAAAGCAAAAAACATTTTTTTTGGAGGAAGTAACAGTTTTATCTGCTGTGAATTTAGCTATCACGGCTAAATTCACGGCATGTAAAACTGCTGTGAACGTTAGGGTTTTGTGTTCCACGCAACGCCCTAACGCCAAGTACTTTTTGTTTTTACTATATAAGAAGTACGGCGTTCGGGGCCGTTCATATACTACGCGGGGTAGAAACTGAGGGAGAGAAATAGACTAGAGTACAAGCGGGAGGCCACAACAGCGAGGTCTTATTAGAGTTAGTGGGTAAAGTCAAGAATAGTTGTCCTCGTCTCTCTCACTCTTTGAGCGCGTTCGAACACCGAAAGTCGGCGTTCGGCATTCTCGTTCAAATGCATTCGAAGAGTGAGCACAGCCAAAGACAGCTAGCTTTGCGTCTATACACAGTAATCATTCTAGTCATGGCTCTGCGCTCTGGCGTCACCCGCGTACTCCCATCTCCTCCTCTCTTTTAGTTTCTACCCGTATGAACATTTGGGTGAGTTGGTGAAGCATTGTGAAATTAGACTTCTCTTTGTCATTCTGATAAATCCGGGGTGCGTAGATTCTGTCGTGCGTGCGTTATCTGTGAATTATGGTGAGTTATGCTCTAGGAACCAGTGTTGCGGAATGGGCATCTCCATTCCGTTCCAATTTCATTCGGGGGATTTAGAGTTTCCGACCATTCCATTCCTTTCAACACCTCGGCATGGAGACACTGAGCCCATTCCCACTCCAGGAATGGCTGAACTCCTCAACTCCATTCCTCTAATTCCTGAACGTGAAAAATGGGACCATTGACAGCCACATTGTATTTCCAGAAAAAAGCAGCATAAAGCTGCTGACATGAAACGCGTACACGACTGAAAAAGTATGCAAAAACTTCCTCAAAGCCCCCATTCTACTAAGCCGAAGGGTGGTCGCACAAAGCGACTCGTGGCACTCGGTGTCACTGTAGACATAGATCACGCGATCAAGCGTAAAAAGATCGTGAGTCACAACCACCCCTAAAAATGAAAACTACCAATCTTCTTCGCAGACAGACCGGATACCCTCAACAGATACATGCTTAGCCTGTGGTCTGTCTGATGAGGCCTTAAAAATGCCTAGCTCGTGCGTGGCGCAAGAAGCTATCTCTCTGTTTCGAGTACTTGCGCAACAGCACCGCTATAGTGCGCTGTTAGAAGCGACGCCGCGTGTACCTGCCCCAAATGACTGCGACAAGAACAGAAAACCGCTAAGTGCAATAAGTACACGGCGCCAGCACAAGCGACTGTACCACCATATTATGGAACCTGCCTTAGAACGTGCACTTCTACGTTTGCTGTACGATTCTTGCGATTTCTTAACATATTCCAAATCTTTATTTGTGTTCCACGCAAACGCTAGAAGATCAACTTTGTTACAACTTAAAAGCAGGAAGTCGAACCGGTCAATATTCTGGTTTGGTTCGGGTTCTCGTTGAGTAGCTTTGCATTTTGTTCCGGTTCGGTTCTGCAGGTTCATTAATGCTTTTAAAATAACGGTTCGGTTACCCGTTCCACCAAGCGCGAACCAGTTCAAACCTGTTCTTAAAAGAAATATCCACACCTTCCAATCATTAACAAGAAAAGTCGAGTTCAACACGGCGTCATCTGCATTTAAAGAAGAAATATGTCATCAGAAGCCCTGCTGCGGAAGCGAGGACTTTTTAACGCAAACACGTTTTATGAAAATTACGTGGTCATGCAGGCGCTTGGAAACACTGAAAGTATGTATGGTACTCACATGTTACGTCAATCAGCCAGCACGCACACTGACAATTGTTACCCAGTGGAGTAGGACTGCTAGCCAGGGGTTTTTACGGGCTGACGCAGTACTGATACACGACGGCACGCCGGTACGATGCTCATCCAGATCGAAACGGCAAGCTACTCACGCCGCACGCCCGAACGACTTGCTCGAACGACTGAGTTGAGAAGGAGAAAGAAAGTGAAGGCCAATCGAAAAACGATTAAAGCAAAACAAAAACAGGACAAGAATACAACGGGCGAATTCTTGTTTCTAGAAAACGCACAAACAACAAAAAAATCAGCCTTTCCCTGGTGAAGAAGCAGCGAGCTGTATATCGCATCTAGAGCGAACCAGACAACCGGTAAGCCGGTTACCTGCTTGCCACCTTTGCTCATAGATGGCGGCAGCTGCCCAGAGGGTTGTGTCGAGATTTATTTGTCCACTGACCGAAAACTGGGGAAACTATCCCTTAACAGCTCCGTTGTAAAGTTTTTCTACAAGTCGCGTCCAGGCAACACCTCCTAGACAGCTTTCAAGCCTGCGCGTCATGTGACATGACGTCACATCCGGGAGGCCTGCACGGGCGCTAATTGGATGCGAGTGCCGCGTCAGCGTTCGCGTGGACTTGTTTGTCACGCGAACGCTGACGTGGCACTCGAATCCAATCAGCGCCCGTGCAGCGCCCGTGCAGCGGCGACAGCGAGCAGACGAAGCAGACCGTAGACACGGAGCAGTCGACCGAGTTGCCAGCAAACGATGGGTGCTTCGTAGGATTTAGGTTGGATGAGAGCGGTTCGGTGCGCAAGGCAGTCTGCGATTGGGTTCTTTTTCGGGCGTCGCTGGGCATGACGTCATGCCGGGTCCTGCCCTACTTAAACGTCCTTTTAGCTCTAGCTCAGTGCTGCGCCAAGGTATATGTACCTTGGCTGCGCTGTGCCGCCATGATCTTCCCAGGGGCTGCACATTGCATGTGCCTCGTGCGTCGACGCACATTGCGCTACTTTTGAAATACGAAGGGGCTATAGCCGCCCCCGCCGGCCTGTATTTTGGCTTGCGCTTGCACTCCGGTTACCTCGCTTGCGGGTGTTTGTGTGATGATGAGGGACCGCCGTGGATGTGGGAGGCATAAAGGGCGTTTAATGGGCAGGATGCAGTGATTTCCCTACACACCGCCCAGGAGGGTGGACACCCCCTTGTTTTTCTGAAGGCACCCCCTTAATTCCCAACGACTCATCTAATCTCAATGTCTTCCCCCCCCCCCTAACTCCCCTCCACCCCCTTAAAAATTTAGACACCCCCTAATTTCAATTCCTGGGGAAACCCCTCAAGATGTGCTGTGTAGTGGGTTGCAAAACAACAGCACTGGCAATATTGAGGTCTGGAACCACGCTGTGTGCACTGAACATGCACCGCTGAAGCACATGAACTGTTCGTGCTAGGTGCCGTTTTTGATGCACAAATTCATACCGAATAACCCGACCAGAGAGTCTTTAAGACGGGGCTGAAAGCACTTTTTCTCGGGTCGCGCTCGCAAATTCAGCGACTACTCGTTCGCGCAAGACCTTCTACCCAACGCATAGGTTGTCTACTGCAACTCATTCCAATGCACCCAACATCGAACAGGATAGTTTTCTGATGAGCGACGAGGCGCAGTGTCAAAGACCGCACGCGCGCGACTCTCGGTCGACGAGCGAAGTTTACAAGGAATCTACTATAGTAGATTCTTTGTGATCTACTATAGTCGTCGCACCGCTCGGTTGTATACAACCGAGCGGTGCGACGAGCAACAACAAGAAATCCGACCCAGCGACGACCCACCCCGTCGTTGATCGCCAAGTTTTTTGCTTGCCAAATCGCCTTCGTGATTCAGGTGCCCAAATTCAGTGGAAAACAAGACTACGAGGAGTAAAGTACGCACATGCGGCGATGGATAAGATTGCAAAAGCCTTGTCGACTCGATATTTGCAGAAGTCCCATTCGGTTCCAACTACCTTTATTTCCGGCAAAAAGGTACCAAATGGGATTAACTTACATGGTATCTGAAGTCTAGGGCATAATCTTCTGTCGTCGACCCATTTACAGTTTGACTCTATCGTATATAACGGTTCGGCCGTGGCTGGCGAAGCGCCATACGCAGTGCTATACAGCAGCGGGAAAGTAGAGGCCGGCAATGGTGGACGGGTTACGGGGTGACGTGATGTCAAGATGATGACGCCCATGCAAAGTTGCCTGAAAGCGTCTATACGCCGGCACTTCGCAGACTATGCACGCGTAGGGAGGGAGAAGTGCAACCGTCAGGCGGCGTGAGGCCCGTTGAGGGAGCGCCGGCCGATTCGGATTATGATATAGTCCGTTGCAACTCAAAAAGGTAGCGAGGGAAAGGAAGGCCGGGGAGGAGGAAGCAGACAGAACGGTAAAGAAAGAAAGAGCTTTTCCCCCTCTCTTCTCCAGCGTTTCATCTGCTTCCTCCTCCCCGGCCCGTCTTACCCTCGCCTTACCTTCTTGAGTTGCAACGGGCTATAGCAGACGATCCATCTAGAGCAGCCGAATCGGCCGGCTTTCCCTCGACGCGGAGTACGCCATCTGTCGGCAGCGCTTCTCCCTACGCGTGCATCGTCTGCTAAGTGGCGACATAATTACCCAGAACAGAATTCTGTTTGTTTTCTTTTAAACAAGATAAGTTCATTCCTTTCTTTTTTTTTTAACTGTAAACTTCCCTTCATTTGCTTGCACCTCTATAATAAATTACGGCGCCATACGTTAAGAAACCGATTTTTGCGGGCCGTCTAAATTGCCTTAGAAGCGTCAATTTACATGCGGTATAAATATGACCAAATACGTTGAGATGACCCTCTAGATGTGACTTGACTGTCACGGCGTTCTTTAGTGTAATTGCAATAAAACTATGTTCTCAGTTAGCGCTCTGCTCGTGTACTTCCTCTCGTCCCTCGTCCGTCTTCGCGCTGTTTTTAGTTTCTTAACGGGCCGTTCGATCCTGAACGACTAACGGCGATACGTGAGCGCCGAATGGCCTGAAAAGCGCACGCCGGAACTCACCAGGCGCGTCGCGTGTGGCTCGAAAATCCACCGTCGAGAGACGCGTGAGTGGACCACCAATGACCGAACGGCCCACCCATCGACCGTATGCTGGAACATATAAAAATACGCATTTAACACCATTCAAGTTCACGTTGGATGCATGCTGTGCGTGCTTACGGTCAAACTTGTTTGTTTTCGAGTTTTCTTCCTGTTTGCTCGAAATGCATACATCGGGACCAAGGTCTCATTTCCGTCCGTCTCCTCTCTAAGTTATTGGCGAGGCTGGCAAACACCAGCAAGATAACAAGGCCGTATAGTGCTGAATTTTTGGCGTCACTTAAAGAAGGCCACCGTGAATAAGCAGGGACTGGACACGAACGCCGCGTCAGCGTTCGGCTGGAACTCGCGTCCAAATAGCGAGAACACGAGTCTGAGCCGAACGCTAAGGTAGCGCTCGTGCACAGTCTAAGCTCCACGCTAGCGCCTTCTTTAGGTGACACCCAAAAATCCGCCACGGCGGCCTCTCCATCTATAGGACAGCCATAAAGGCAGGATATAGACAACTTTTGAAGTACTGCCCTCAGCTCGCGTCTGTGGAATCCCTGCACAATGGCGGACTAAAACCTCAACGTCACGGCACTCTGGAAAAAAAACACCCAAACAAAAAGAACATGAGCGCTGTGACGTTGCACTTTCGACGCTGTTTGATTGGCTCGTCGGCTTGTAGTGTTGGCCGCGCTCCGACGTTCGCTATCTTATGGAATGACTTGCACGTTCCTCGATGCAGTTGTTCTGCCATTGTGCAGTCGTTATGACCTTTTATTGATCGGTTCATCGGCACGTGAATTTTGAAACGGGTGTATCACGCGGTGATTTGGCGCCGTTCCATGTTCTTGCTCTGACTTCGCGAATGTCTTCGACGGTATTCTTTCAGTCAATCATGCGACGAGGTAGCCTCTGACGAAAAGTATTTGCGAAGTACAGCGTTTGGACCTGAATGTAGGTGGACGGAAGCTCGTCGTCGACATCAACCGGACTTGTACAGTCAGCACGAAATGAAACCCGAACGCCGGAACGCGTGGCCGTTGATACAGGCTGCTCCACCTGGAGGACCCCTGAGAACTAATAAAAATGCGCCGGGGTGCGAGGGTGCGGGTCCTACTAAGATGAGCTCGACCCTCGCGCGGCGCGTCTGGGAGTTCCACGTTTCGCCGCTGGCGCGCTGTAAGCGCCGTCAATCCGATACAAAAAGCACTGTCACTCGCTTTGTGTATGGGATTCTCAGCGATATCTCTTCAGCGCTGTCATTCATTATCGCTTTGTGTATCGCAAGGGCGAAATGAAAGTTGAAACATTTCGTGCATGGTAGACCCTTAGTGCTTGATGACGTGTCACCAAAACCACGCTGCGGTGAACGACGTGCCACGCGCGGTTTCTGAGAAATAGTGAAATGTCATAAACGCGAAATAAAATTCGTTTGTTGGCACGACCATACTCTTTATGAAAAACAAAATGCTGCAACAGAATGACGCGGATGCCTCGGTTTTTATGAGCAATGCGCATGTTTTCGTGCGAGGTTATCAGTCCATCCTTAAAAAGCCAGAAATTGCTTGCTGACGCTCTCTTCAGTAACCACCGATATGCCGGGCGTATCAATTCCGGAGCGGAATAAATTCATCACCCTGTCTGAGATGGGTCTATCGCAAAGAGCTATAGCCAGGATAAGCGGCCGCCCGGTGTCGACCGGGTGACAGTCGGGCGACAGTGCGGCGACAGAAAAGCACCCCGAGTGACGGAGCTTACAGCGCGCCACCGGCGAAACGCGGAAGTCCCAGACGCCCCACGCAAGGGTTGAGGACATCTTAGTAGGACCCGCACCCTGGTACCCAGGTACGTTTTCATTAGTTCTCAGGCGCCCTCCAGGTGGAGCAGCCTGTATCGATGGCCACGCGTTCCGGCGTTCGGGTTTCATTCCGTGCTGACTGTACGTAGTTCAACTACTCTGTTCAAGTTACTGTAGTTTCAGTACTTTTCTTAGTAGTTTAGTAACTTTCAATGACATACTTATTTCGGTAATTAGTAGTTTGCTTTAATTACTTTTTCCGAGTAACTTCTACTCAAATTACAAATTACTTTTGAATTTTAGTGGTAGGCTTGCTGGTCAACAAACATTCTTGCACAAAAATAGATAAGATGTTGGAAGATCAGCTGATATCTGCAAAGAGGCGGAAGCATGTGGCGTACGAAAAGGGGGGGGGCGGTAGGGTGGTATGGAGGGCTCGAAACCCTCTAAAGTTTTCACGAGCCCCCACTGCAACAACCCTGCTACGAGGCGCGGAATGCGGACAGACACGTCGCAAGTGAGGCAGTGTAAATGCTGGATTAGCGCCGAAGACTGGCATTTTATTTGTGTCCCGAAGCACAGGGAGACTTGACGTATTTAAAAAAAGTGTTCGTGGCCGCTTTTCCCCAACGTAGGAACTCTCGCCCACTACATGAGATGAGCACACCTGTAGCCTCACTCAAAGGAGTCAATAAAATGCAGCACCCGCTCTGAAGCCCATCTGATGCTCCCGTAGTTTGTGCTGTACATGAAGGATCGCGTGCTAAAGAACAACACAAAGCTGAACCATTTGCGTTGCCTTTCCTCCGAAAACTCGGCATATGCACACTGTCCAAGATTCGAAGATCGTTCGAGAATCTTAATAATTCCCCCAACGTTTTTGAAAAAAAAAAAAAGACAAAAACAAGCTGAATTGGGAAGTGCTTTAGGAACATGGTACCGAAAGTTCTGTGTCAAGTAGGATTAGAAAACTTTTACATTACTTGAAGGACATTCCCTGAGCATGTACTTGTACTTTGTCTGATAATTTCTGAAAGAAGTAAAATTCCTGACTTTAAAGTATATTCCCCAAATTTAGAAACAAAAATGGCGTATCGTCATGTGAAAACGCGCTATCGTCTTTCGGTACGTCATCTGGTCATTTCTCTGAGTGACGTAATGGCGGCGAGAGTAAAACAGCCACACCGTGGCCACTTTACTCTATTCAATATTTGCCACCATTTGCGAAAATAAAAACTGATGCTCCTCCGTTCACCCCTGGAGCAATGCATACCAGGTAAAATAAAGTAAAAAAAAGGTATGAAAGGGCATCATGAAATATTGTGTTAAAAAGTATTTGTATTTTACTTTAAAAGTATGTTGTATTTGTAGTACTTTTACTTCAGGCACACTGTACCCGGTGTACTTGCGATACTTGAAGTACATAACCTCTCATTTACTATTTTCTTTACTTCAAGTACTTTTTAGATGTACTTTACGCAACACTGTAAACAAGCAAACACTGTCTGCAAAATCAAGCTCAGGCAGTGCTAAACCTCAAAGTAGAAATGATACATCCGCAGCACATGACTGAACAGAAAACAAAAAAGTACAAAAAAATTAATCACACAGAAGTGGAGCCAGCTATTAAAGCATACATGTGAAAACACAACCCGCTTTATATTTGGCTAGCAGAATTTCGCTAACGAATCAAAACATTTATGTACTTTCTTGTTACTATAAAAATATAAAAGTAACTTCAAAAGTAATTAGTTATTTTGTTACGGTAGTTAGTCATTAACTAAATTACTTTACATTTGAATGATTTCTACTTTACTCAAAATACTTTTGAGGCCAATACTCAGTAACTTAATTACTTTTTTGAGTAACTTCTTCATGTCTGACATCAACGGAAGTGATTCAACGAGTTGACCTTGAGTTTAATTTCAAACTCCCAAGTCGAAGGTTCTAATTATTTATTTATGGGGGCGATACGCAATTTTGATGTTCCACGAAATGACAACTGTGTGTACATTAGCCAGAAGTGATTACTCTGATCTAGTTTGTAACATACCATACGGTATTTATATACTTCGTGAGGTCATGAGGCGTCTTATGTCGCTGGCAGGTCAAGAAACACTTCGCTTGGCTTATAATGATCTCGCTTCTTGCTTTGGGATTCGTTATTCGGTGTAGGCCAAATCCGCGATCTCACTGACAATAACGTGCAACGTATTTTGATTTGGCACTTCTCTAGCGCCCAGGTATTTTTGTAATTTTTTTGTTCTTTTTTATTAACGATATGTTTCTTCAGTTTGTTCGATACATTCCGTTTTTTGTTTGAGGGGGAAAGAAAAAAAAAAGGGGGAAGAGGGCGGTGAGAACGGCCCAGAGACTTTTTTTTAAATATCTACTTACTTTTTTATATTCATTATCATATGAATTTATCGCACTTTAAGGGCATGTACGGTCAATAAAAAAATGGGGTCACTACATTAGTACATGTCAAAAAAATAAATAAAAAAACAAACAAATCAGCACGCTAAAACCTTATATTACATCGAACTTGAATCCACATGCTTCACAAAGGTAAACAAAATAGGAATTTACACGAACCACTAGAAGATGACTATGTTATAATCGCAAATGAAAATATTCCCTTAGTTAAGCTATAAATATGGTGAAAAAAGTTTGTCGTCACTGCGCTCGTTTTCTTTGTGGATTTGCTTTCGCCCGTTAAACCAATCACGGGCAAAAAGAAAACAAAAGGTGCAGGATCGCGGCATGTTAACTGTGCGTGGTCAGTTTAGTCAGTAACAGCAAACGCACAAAGGCGGTGAGCATCACTGATCTCGATGCGGAGAGCAATTCGTGTGCTTCTTGCGCAGGACTTGATGTGACGTCAGAAAGACGCCGAGCTCTGATTGGTTCTGATTGAGAGATAGTGCAAGGTGTCTGATTGAAGGATAGTGCAAGGTGTCTCCTTCAAGTTCCCGGCCTCCAGCATGCATTCGTTGATACCATTGGGCTTCAGCGGCGTGTGCACGCTCGAAGATCACGAGATGTCGAAATCTGATCGATTGTATAGGAAGGTTGTGTTGGAAGCGGGAGAACTGAAGGACCTTCCTGTCGATCTTATTCGCCGTGAGAAGCTCGATAGGGGCGCTTCTGTTTTCCTGAAACTGGGTAGTGCATGTGCAATCCACGCGGTTATGCTTTAATTTTTATAGTGCATAGAAGCATAGAAGCTTGGCATTGCACGTGCTCGCACCAGCAGAGGAAGTTGAAGCATCAACACTCTGGGTTGTGAAACAAATTCCATCAGGCGGCGATACCCAAACTTCTTGCCGTGATTAAGCTGAGACGGCAGCGCATTCTCTCTCTCTTTCTCCCTTCCTCTTTCTTTCTCTACAAAAATGCACTCTCTCTCTCTGAGATGGCAGTGAAGGTGACAAGCTGACACGCGCGAGCTAGCCGTGCTCCTTGTTTTGAAACGTGTCTTTCTAGCGCGAATGGTCGTTCCGCGAAAGCACGTTTCGAAGCCGCGATGAAGTGCCTGCCTTTACTTCTATCCAAGCAAGTTCTGAGAAGCATCGTGGGTGGACCGGTTGTCCGCGCAAATTAAGATTTTGACGGAGCTGCAAGCTCTCGGGCCCATCGTTCTTTGTTGTCGCTCACACAACCTGGAACATCGAGTATATGGATGATTCCATTCTTAGAAAAATAAAAATATCCACACGCGCGTATGAATATTTTGGAGCACGTTTGATTAAAACTAAACGCAAAGTGACGGCGTTTTTTTTTTAAGAGTTGAAATGTTATATTTGAAACCGTGGTGTGCAGTTATCTTTTGGGGTCACTGACACAAAAGGCGAAATCTGAACCTCGTCAAAATCTTGTCTCAGTAGAGGTTGGGCCACACAGCACATTTATGACGGTTGTTTTCACAACAACCAAGAGCGGAAAAGAAACGACCAGAACACCGATACGACCGTTACTCGTGATTGCTTCGCGGCTACACCTCTTGCATAGAGATGTCAAATTTCACGAAATTTTTGAGGGTCGTGAAAAAAAACAAGTTTTTTCATTTTTTGTTTTAGAAAAATGCGAAAAATTTAAAAAAAGACGATTGCACACAGAGCTATGAAAAACCCGATACATTTATTTGTTAACACTGAAAATAATTTAATTGTTACATTACTGCACCACAAAAGTCCCAGGCTCCAGCAGAGCTTCCGGTTTCTAAATCTAGGTACGATTTCACGTCAAGGCATTGATCTCACATCAAAGCGTTGAGTCTATATCAATCCGTGTCCGATAATTCCGATTCATTTCCGCTTGACGCGTCAATGCTTCGCTGTGCAGCGGACGAAGCCTTACGGACATTAAGGTTGGAGTACACCTACACAAGTTTTTGCACGCGATCCCCTGCGAGCCTGTTGCGTACCTTGGTGTGCACGTTTTCAAACTCGGACCAGTTTCTTTCACATGCCACAGAAAGGGGAATCTGCAGTACGCGAGAGGCGAGGGGACTCAAGGGTTGGTTGAAGCAAAGTCCTTGCCATCACGTGGATGGATCCAGGTGCTTCGCAGACTCCCAAACTCCTACCTATGACCAAATTCACTTGCAGGTTCTGTATTCTGCGACGTTAGACAGGAGTTTCCCGACGTCCAGCAAGAGGTGGACGTCGCCGACCGCCGGCGCAGGGCAGCGTTTCACAATTTGTGAGCTCTGTTTTTTTTGTTTTTTCAATTTTATTTTGGTTGCAAAAAAACAAAAAAAAAAAGTTTTTCCCGAAGTTTTTAATGTTTTTTTCAGCCGCTTACATCTCTACTCTTGCATCGCGCGCCCCGTTGTGCACGGCCAACACTTTGTTGCTGTAGTTTCAGCTGCTGCGAACGCAGCCGACACAAGCGTGTTGTAAACCAACTTTAAAGTGCAAAAAACAAAAAAAAACCTTTGATGTTTTGTATTTTTGTGTGCCGCGGATGACCTTTTTTCAACTATTGGGAACTTTTCTTGCCTCGCATGATGGTATCCGCCAGTGCGGCGATTCCGAGAAGTGCGGCACTGAACGCGCCGCAGATGGAGATCAGGGGCGAGTACTCAAAATGTTGTATCAGATAATAGCGATTGAATTCCCTTCAGGTTTCTTGTTGTTTTAGATGCAATACATTGATAATATTTTTGGTGTTTTGTGTCGTTCACAACAATAAAATATAATGTGAACAAGGACGCGCAAAATGAGAACATTGAAGGGAACGATCGAAGAGCTCTCTTTGGCTCGCAGATGTTTCTACTAGTTTTAATTGAGGTTCCGGTGTCGACGGGTGTGTCCTTGGTCGAGAACTGAAAAGGGAAAGGTCGAGATGGGCCTATTGCCGGAGCGAGTCGATCAGTGATTCAATGATTCGAAATCGATGAGTGAGCGTGCTTCAACAATGGACCTTCAAGTTTTCTTTCCAGCTACATTGTGTACTAATTTTCAAAATAAGAAGAATCCAATCGCAGTGTGACGATCAGCTTAAGTTCACGGCTCTCTGGTATCGCGCAGGAGATCGCGATTCAGAAAAAACCTATAGAACAAACTTTTAGATAATTTCCAGCCTCACTCGGCGGCGGAAATAAGCCTTCAATTAAGCGTTGTAGATGATAAAATCAGAGTCAATCTCCCCAGTGCAAAATATAAATATTAAGATAAATTAAGTTACGAAATTTTGCAAGCTGAAACAGCAATTCTCACGAGAAAACTTGGCACGCACCTTGCGGGCGTATACGCCATGTTCATCGACGGTACGGCGTTGAGTTCGGTGCGCGCTCCATTCACAAAATGTTCCGAGCACACTGGAGAGGATGGCGTTGGAGAAAAGTATTTTCGGTTTACGGACGCAACCCACTGCCGCCGGAGGTCTTGGTCATTTGGAAAGCGATGAAATTTGAAGACATTGCAGCGGCAGTTGCCTTGTCGGAACTCGTGCGCGATACAGATGTCCTCCGATAATATTCTTCACTTTCGATTGTTATTTATGCAGCTTATTACAGAACAATGGTGTCCCGATAACCAGGGGATTGTCGTCCTTGAATGCGCTAGCTCTAATGAAATCTGGAAGTAAAGAGATGAAGGAAACAGCGGAAAAAACAAGCAACAAAACCAGCAACACGCGCGTCGAAGGCGTTCATCCGGGTCTTCCGCTCGTTCCTAACTAACCAGCAAGGAGGAAAGCGCCGGTAGCCCTTTCCCCTTTTCTTTCTTGCCTTCTTTCAGTAAAACGGTTTATATGCGCCGAGAAACTGAGAGAGAGGAGGAGCAGAGAAGTGTGCGGAAATGCCAGAGCGCTGAGCTCTGATTGAAAGTGTAGTTATAGTCCGTTGCAACTCAAGAAGGTAGGGCGAGGGTAAGACGGGCTGGGGAGGGAGGAAGCAGACGGAACGCTAAAGAGAGAAGGAGGTTTCCCCCTCTCTTCTCCATCGTTCCGTCTGCTTCCTCCTCCCCAGCCCGTCCTACCCTAGCCCTACCTTCTTGAGTCGCAAACCAAGGCTCGCTGCCTGTTTCTCACTCTACCTACGGTCTCCCTCCAATCAGAGCGCGGTCCGTTTCTCGCGCTGAGTCCGATGTTCGAACGCCGAGCGCCGGCGTCAGGCGCTCAAACGCGAGACCCTGCGAGACGCGTAGACGACGCTTTTGGTCTCATCTTGTTGTTGTTGTTTATTTTTACTGGCATCAAGTACAGCGTACAGGATACTGGAGGCTTGTGGAAAAAGCGGTCACAAGACCTAATGGTCTTCTGACCGCTGGACCAAGACAAAGTTTCTTGAAAAACAACCCTAGTACCTTAAAGCAAGACAACTGCAATGGGAGTCGAATTTAGCATTATTGGTTGATTTAACATGACATTTCTATTTTTATTATGACATCAGACGGCTTTAGTTTTGTTTTATATTTATTTTTGATCTATTTTGGCTAGGACTGGGCAATTGATCGATTAACTAACCAATTAATCGATGCATGCTTTAATCGCGATTAACTATTTTAACCGGTTAATCGGTAATATTTTAAGGAACCGAAATAAAGTAAAAGAAAACGGTTTCACCACGCAGACGTGGTCGAGAACACCTGTATGAAGGGCAAACTTTATGTCAAAATGTAGGCTAAAGTAAAGCTGTAGGTTCAAGATTTGTGATTCCTGAGAAGGGTGCAGATGGTTACACGTGCCCCAGCCGCTTCAACGCCGCTCGAGTGTCCGTTTAACGCAGCAGAGGCTATCAACCAAAGGAGACAATCAATGGACGTCGCTCCTGCCGGATGATCTCAACGAACCTCTTTGCCTCATGCAGCTGAAGCGTAGTAATCTCTGTGTGTGAGTGCCTTTGAACTGTTCTTAACTACACATCCAGGTTGATTCATAACAAAAATTGCATATTCCGCCCTTTACCTCATATTCAGCAAATGCCAAAACAAATATTAATTCTGACTTTTTAAAAATATTATGCATGAAAATTAACGAGACCGATTAATCGATTCATTTATTGATTAAAGGGTGGCGATTAATCGAGTTAAAACTTTTAATCGACGCCCAGCCTAATTTTGGCACGTCCATTCGTCTAGTTATTGTAACGTCAAATTTGCTTTATCGACTATCTCATTAGATATATTTCCGGTTATAAATATACTGGTATCGTCGGCGTAAATAATCATATTAACATCTGACCCAACAGAGACGATGTCATTTATATACATATTGAAAAGAAAAGGACCCAGAATACTCCCCTGTGGTACGCCGCAAGACACAGAAAGTGGATCGGAGAAATGATCGTCTATACGGACTGTTTGTTCACGATGATGTAGATTATTAAGGCATGGTTAAGGATGCAGCCTTCGCTCTGAAACTATAACTTTGAAGTTTTTGAAGAAGCAGTGTATGATTTACATGATCAAAAGCTTTAGTTAAATCAACAAAGATACCAAGAACCAATTTTCCTTCCTCAAGTGCAGTCAAGGTTAGTTCTTTCTACGTAAGCAATACGGACTCTGTACCGAGTCCTTTACGGAAACCAAATTGAGATTCATTTAGGAGGTTATGTTTCTGCTCGGTCAATAAAACGGTTTAAAATTGTTCTTTTAATGATTTTAAAAAATTGGAAGTATTAACACGGGACGGTAGTTTCCCATGTTATTTTTATCACCTTTCTTATACAACACGTTTATATGGGCAACTTGCACTCTTCGAGGAAAAACAGCGTAAGGCAAAGGTTACACATATATGTTATGTAAGGTGCAAGAAGGTCAACAGCGGGCTAAATTGGTTTTATCTGAAATCCATGCGCGGTTTAGCCTTGCTGTTGCCTAAATTTATAATTGTAGTAACAACTTCTTGTTCATTTACAGGGTTAAGAAAAATAGAATTTGAGGATGGACGGAATGTTTACGGTTTTATTGAGAATATTCACGAAATATTTTTAAGACATCTGCAAGTTCTTTTCCAAATAATTCACCATTATTTGTGGTTATCTTGTTGACTTTTTGGGGGAGACATTATGCCTTAAGACGGCAATTTTCTTTTCTACATTACTTCAGAGCACCCTGCCGCAGAAATTAATTTATTTGCGAAGTAATCGCGTCTTGTCTTTTTTAGTTCTTTATCCAGACGATTGCGACAAGTTTAAAAATTACGTAATATTTCTTGGTCTTTAGTTTTAATAAATTGACTGTAGAGCTTGTTCTTTGTATCTATACTTGCGAGAAGCTCGGAGTTCACCCATGGCTTACGAATTTTCCTGCTTTTTTAATACGTACACAAGGAAAACTTGCTGCATAAATCAGTTTTAAAATGCTGAGAAATTCATCATAGGCGTCATTTGCGTCATTAGTGTTCAGTACAATTTCCCAAGTTGCTTGTGCAATTTTATCACGAAAGATGGTCAGGTATGTTTCTGTTATTTTCTGTATTGGGTGTGCAGGATGCAATAATCTATTTTTTACGTGCCCCTTCATACAGATAAATATTGTAGATACCGATGGTCACTTAGGTCACAGGCGAACACCCTGCCTTTTTCTTGGTTCAAGCTTATATTCGTTAAAAACAGATCAGAAATTCGAGCGAATAGTGAAGACGTAGGCTCCAGTCACTCGTGTGTGGCGGTCACGCCACTGCAATGCAAATGTCCTGCAAATTATGCGACATCAGCAAAAGGCCTAGTTTATACCTCGTTGAGTCACTCTTTAGCATAGTAATATTCGTATCACCGCCGCAAATGAAATTGAAACGATTTGTTGTAATAAAGTCAAAAGTTGACTCTAAGCAATCCAAAAATGTAGTTACGATACCACTGGGAGGGCGGTATACAAACGGCAATTACCGTGTTTTGTATTTTAATTGACAGAAGTTCACAATCACTCGTATTTACGGTAAAATCTGACAATTATTCACAGTTGTATTCTTTTTTGACTAAAATGCACACTCCACCGCCGCGGCTACTAGGGCGATTTAAATAAAAGGTATTATACGATGGGAGACGAAATACATTTGTTTCATCAGTTGACCATGTCTCGGTTAGCAATATTGCATCAAATAGCAGCCCAAAATTATCAAACAAAAGACAGAGATCGGATTCTTTATTTTGAATTGAGCGTATATTCAAGTGAAAACATTTAAACGATCGCAGGAACGGTGTTGCCTATAGATGCCTTTCAAAAGAATTCGGAAGTAAGTGTGATTCTCTGGCTGTACTTGCCATAGATAGTCGATTGCTCATTTCTTATCGAAGCTTGTCTAGGTCAGCAATACTAGAGATTACCGCCGCGCGGTTTCCGTCAGATTTGCGCACAAGAACTCGGCCATTGCTGTGCCACGCGTATTTATAATTGTTTCTTTTGGCTCAGGCTTTCGTTTCGAAAATCAGAGAACGGGATCGTCTTGTCAAGTTTTCAAGTAGAAACAGAGTGTTTCTATTTGGAACACTCTGTTTCTATCTGATCGGAGGAGTCGGTGGATAGAGATGAACGGAGGCAGCTAGCCTTTTGCGTCTACCCACTGCCCTTCCTATCAGAGCTAGGCGCTCTGACGATCACCGTACGCTCTCTTCTCTTCAGTTTGTCGCCATATGGCTATGTCTCGCTGTTGTACGACGCTGTCGATCGAAGCTCCTTCTACCGGCGCGTAGTCATACAAGCGTTGCATTTGCGCTCACTCTCAGTGGGCTTGAGAGATTACAGACTACGCGAGAGGCCAACGGCACAACGGGCTTTGCGAAGATTTCTTTTTCGTTTAATCATGAAGAAGAGAAACAAATGTAATTTTATTTTTAATCTGTTATTCTATTTCGTGTTCTGCAAATTTCACTCGGCCAACTAGACCATTTACGTGCGTACTTCGCGGCCAAAGTTGAACAACTCGCATCTTTTCGTAAACTTTTTTTTTCATGGGACGGATTTGTATACGCTTTTTCCAGTGATTGCCAGAACACAGTTAGGAAGAAAGACTAAAAAGACAGAGGCGCGCAGCAACGAGGAACAGCATCCCCAACCTCTCAAGAAAGATTGCAGACGCCCGGTCCTTGTCATGCACGCGTATACACTCGAATTCCTCCTCATCCGTGCATGTTCCGACACACCCGAGCAACTCTTCCCAACAACGTCGAGGTCAACGACTGCAGCGGGCACCGCGCGGCGCACTCCTTCCCGAAAAAGAACGCAACGACGGCTCTCCTGTTCCGCGCCCATCAACGCCGACAACATCGTTCCCACCGTTGTTTGTACAAAGTTCGCCGTCTCTCTCCAGCGCACACAAAACACAAAGACGGGCGCGCTGAGCCCTCCATCCAACTCGAGAGGGTCCTCGGGCGAGGGGAGTTCCGAGGGCGCCGATCTATGGAATCTCGGCCCGAGCCGTGGATCGGCGAGCGACGACGAGCTGTGCGCTTATTGATTGATCAGCTTCAGTTTTAACGAGCGGGCCAGCTGCAGCGAGGCGTCCCCTTGCCACGGCGGGCCGACCTCCCACGGCTGCTTCTTCCGGGTCCCCGTCGCCCCATCCTCGCGGATCGATTCCCCGATGCGGCCCTCCGAGTACTCCGTTCCACCTTATGATGGACCGCGGCAGACGCTACAAAACCGTCCAAGCCAATCGCATGCAGCGCGAGTGCCACGTGATCATCGGGAAAGCGCAGCGGCGTGCGGATACAGTAGTCACGTGATGACTTCGGAGCACTGGGTTGGCTGAGATGGCTCGTAGGTTCCGCTGCAGTCCATCGTAGGGAGAAATAGAGCATGGTCCTCCGGTTCACCTTACGATGTAGTGCGAAAGGCGCTACGAGCCAACCTCTGCCTATCCAGCGGTGTGAAAGCGTCGCGCGTGACTATGCGTTCCGCCGCGTCCCCAAGAAGTCACTTGACACTCCTGTGGTATCTGATTGACTTTGATTGTTTGTAGCGTGCTCTGCGGTCCATAGTAGATGGTACGGTCCTCCGCTTCATTTTGCGATGAACTGCTACGAATCATCCAAGCCGATAAAGCGCGCTGTGGAAGGAGCATTTTGTGACTGCGCACTGGGCGCGTCGCTGTGCCCTTTCCCAAAGGTCTCGTGACGCTCGCGTGGCTATGGATTGGCTTCGACGGCGTGCAGCGTTTTCTGCGGTCCATCGTGCGAAGTGAGATGGAGTACTGTCTTCCGTGCCGTCGCCTTCTCGGAGGCGGCTGCCGCTGGTGCTGCCGACGCTGCCTTCTCCGCTGCCTTCTCCGCTGCGTGCCCGCACTCTTTCGTCGTCTCCTCGACGTCCCTCTAACCTACGTCAGCAACGCTGCCAGCGCGTGTCTTGCAACGTCTCAAGCCCGGTTCACACAGTTGCGTTTGACTGCGTTTGACTGCGTTGCGGCAGCGAGACACCAGGACATCCCTGCTTCTTATATCGCGTGCCAAGAAGATTCCTTGAATTGGATTCCACGCTTCATACGAAGCACAGATGTGCCGGTGACTCGCTTTCGGTTCTCGCCGCAACGCAGTCAAACGCAGTCAAACGCAAGTGTGTGAACCGGCCTTCACAACGAGCGCGACGCTAGCACGCGCTGACTCACGACTTTATTCGGACCAACCCTTTTCCGAGAACAATGTGGGTTTTGAACGATGTTTGAACGATTGCTGCCCTGTAATCGACCGCTTCTGCTCAAAACGTCGTTTTGGCATTAGCACCCGCCACAGATTCGCGGGTAAATTGAGCGTATGGTTGTCTCATGAACCGTTCCCGAAGAGCTCGCTACTCTGGCGGCCGGCAATGTTGCGGCGGTGGCAGTTCATCTGAAGTTGACTGGTTTCGCAGCCAGACGACCCCTGGCCAGCAGACGACAGCCGGTTTATTTCGGGCCTCGCATTCGGGAAACGCTCTCATGACGTGGTGCCGCGTGCCTCGCTCAGAATGCTTTTATTAAGCCGCGGGGGCCGTAGCCTCTACAGTTCACCAAGTTATCGTGATAGGGAATGTAGAGTTGGGAACGGAATCGGAGGAAGCCACAGAAGTTACAAAGCTTGAGAAAGAGTGCACGGAACTGCAAGGAATGATCAAGCTGTTGGAACCTACCGAAGATGAAACTAAAGCCGCGGTTTGCGCAGCAAATTAGCTTTCACAGGGCCTCGGTGTAAGATATATAGGTGTATGGACACACAACACGGCGAACGCTGCATGCGATCGACCAGATTAAGTCCCATTGACGCGCTCCCAAGTGCGAAAATAAGGGCACGTCATTGGCCGAAATTGTTTCAGTGACTTTGGGACCAACCACCAGCCAGGAATATTCCACTAGCGGAGGCAGTGAGCTTAACTACATCCTTTAATCGCAATTTGTAGCTAAGGATGTAATCAAGTATTTCATTCCAGCACGCTAGTAGGCCATGCTAAAGCTGAAGTTTGCAACTCTTCGTAACTGAAAGGGCCACGCACGTGACGTTGTCATCACGGCGACATTCAGAATACATTCAGTCATTCTTGCCACGGCCACGACAAAGTGGACAGTGGAAACAGTGGACTCGGCTCCGTGGAAATTATGATTCTGACCCAGAACGCGCGCCCCATGTTCGCAGGTTCGCCTCCTGTTTCAGGAAACATTTCTCGTCAACATCACCTTTTGTGGCTCAGTAAACGCACTCAATAACTTGAAACTCTCTATTTCCATCAATCTCCAACTATTATCCACTCATGTACTCGCAGCCTCATTCAGAAACAAAAAATACTCCCAGTCTCAGCCGACAGAGTCCCCGCCGTCCAAATGGCGCCAGTGTTGCCGGAGTTGCTCCTCCGGAGTTGGAATGATTCCGGAATCATTCCGCACTTTTGAGACCCCAGAATGGAATGGGAACGGAATGGCGGCAGTGCTGGAGGGATTGGAATGGGAGTGGATTTAAGTGTCTTTTGCCCGGAATGGAGGGGGAATGAAATGGGCTCTGTTCTTAGGAGAGCTGTGTCGATTTTCATCTAGGGCTTGCGGGCTGATGGCGCAATTCACTAGCGCATGCAAAGTTGCTCTTGAAACAGCATCATCGCATTGGAGGTGACGGCTTGATTGTCTCACTGGCTTATGCTCCTTCGAGGATTACTATCTCCTCGAGGATATGCTCCTTCGAGGATTCGAGGATCGGTGGCCGAGTGGCCTAGCGCACACCAGCTCGGAGCACGTGGAGCGGAAGCTCGGTCTTCAGAACCCAGGGATCCTGGGTTCAATCCAGTGTTGCGGAGTTGCCACTCCGGAGTTGGAATGATTCCGGAATCATTCCGAATTTTCGCGACCCCGGAATGGAATGGGAATGGAATGGCGGCAACGTTGAGGGGAATGGAATGGGAATGGAATTAGATGCCTTTTGCCCGGAATGAAATGGGAATAAAATGGGCCCGGTTCTTTTATATATTTTTTTTAGTGTTTACGGTCAGCGAAATTGAGCCAGTCAGCGAGCCAGTTGCTCAGAAATAAAATGAGCGGGCGGGAAACAGCTAACCCGCGTGGAGCTCTAACAGACTTATACGTAAAAAATGCAATACAAAAAGAAGCGTCAAAGCAAAGAGCAGAGGGGGGAGGGAGGGGGGGGGGGTTGCGGTGGCGCCTTTCGCGCAGGCGACGGGCTTTACTGGCGTTACACGAGAGCGAGCGAAACAAGAAACCAAGCACCAAGCAAAAGAAACTAAGGCATGGAGAATACACGCGCGCACAGACTGCGATCTGGGAGCGGGGGACGACTCATAACTCGCAGAGCTCTGATAACTCGTTGACTCGCGCGCCGCCGAAAGATGATCAGTTATTGTTTTCTTATAGTTCGAGGAGCGTTGTTTAGCAGGCGGCCAACCCTGCTGCCTTCCACGTTCATTCGCGCGCGCTCCTTTGAAGTGCGAGATCTGGGTTTGCTTCGGCATTAAAACAAAGCGAGATTCACTTCTCTCTTCTCCTCTTGCACTTTGCTCCGACGCTTGTCTTTTTATACTGCATTTTTACGTGTAAGTCCGCCTTTTACTTGGTCTTTGTTCCGATGCTTGTTTTCTGTGTTATATGTTTTACATTCAAGTGGGTTAGGGTTACAAGCAAGCTAGCGGATTCCCGCTCATTTCCTTTGACTTTAGACTCTGCCTACTGTGTTTCACCTTGTGATGGACCGCTGCGGACGCTACGAGTCACCCCAGGCAATCCAGCACCGTGAGCGGGACTACACGCACGGCGCGTTGCTGCGCCCCAGGGTCACGCGACACTCAGAAGGCACTGGATTGGTTTCGATGGCTCTCGTGCTGTCTGTTGCGGTCCATCGTAAGGTGAAGTAGATTGTCGTCACCGCTCTTGTCGCTTGACCGAACTGACTCGACCTGCAGAAAGACAGTTTCGTGACATGGTCTATACAGTCTCTCGTGCTGCGCCGTAGAGGTTGCACTTTGTCAGAGGATGTGTTCTTGCCACTGTGCATGGAGTCGCTTCCAGCAGCGTCCTAGCCGTATTGCTGTGCAGGTATTTGAAGAATACAGTAATATAGCTTATTTCTGCGCCACGCACGAACTGGATATTTTTATGGTCTTATCAAACAAACACGCTGGCCGCGTATGTCCTAGAAAACAAATGCAAAAAAGTTTGCCAAAAAAGATTAGTGGATTTAAGTTTTGCTGTTTGTTGCGAGCCACGTGGTCGAAAGACCGATGTTTTAAACAAGCATCGACATATCAAGGGGCTTTCTCGATGTTTGCAGTACAATGTAAACAAACACTTTGTGCCACCAGCGCTCCGCTTAGTAAAATCAGTGCTTTTTTGAGGCATTTTGCATTTTTTGCAATTGTCTATGCGTTTGATAATGTCAGCTTTATGGTGCTTATGCCGGCAACACAATGTAGCTGTCAAGTGCCAATTTTTACGTTTAGGAGTTAGAGGAATGGAATGGAACGATTCAGCCATTCCAGGAGTGGGAATGGGCCCAGTGTCCCCATTCCTAGGAGTTGAAAGGAATTGAATTATCGCAAACTCTAATTCCCCGGAATGGAATTGGAATGGAATGGGGGTGCCCATTCCAGCAACACTGGTTCAATCCCCACCCTGCCCGTTTCGATCTGGATGAGCATCGTACCGGCGTGCTGTCGTGTATTACTACTGCGTGGTGGACGTTAAAGACCCCAGGCTAGTGGTTGTACCGCACTGGCTAAATTGGTAATCTACAGCTGAGACACCAGACGCCTACTAAGGCAGACTAACTTCCGGCTATATAAACATACACACACCATTGTTTTTTTGGTGATGCGATTAAAATTGTGTAGTTGTAGACCGACAAGATGTCGTTTCTGGCACAACGAGACACGACAAAGCGGCTGTTGTAATCATGCGTGATTAGCATGTAGATGTTGACCAGGGTGTCGAACCAAACCCGAACCGAAAAATGGAGCGAAACCGTTAGTTTTAACTGAAACGGAAGAAAAATGTAACCGAAATCAAACACTTGATTTTGAAACCGAACCGGAACGGAACCGGAATTTCATGTGGCAGTAACCAGTTCACTGGAAACGGTTCGAAGTAATAAAATGTGAGCCAGGCCTTCTTCACTCTCAAAAAGGGGAGTAGTACTTTGTCCTTTTCGGGGACTAAGTCGATGTCACTGAGAGTGATCCCCCAAAACGGCGAAAGCTCAGTTTGGTACCTCCCTTTTCTTTTAGACCCTTTGCATTGATCCCTTTAGATCGAAGCTTTGATTCGTTAAAAGGAGTATTTTCGATACCCACAGCAGCACCATCTCGCTATCCGTAGCCGTTTTATTCCTTTCTCTTCTCATTGCGTCCATTGGCCGGCTGTGAAATATCAATCTACAGTCGTGGGCGAGGATGCTTGCATCTTTAGAAAATTAAAAGAAACGAACTAAACCAGCCTTGAATATAGTAAAAACACTCAGAGATTGCAAAAAAGAAAAAACGGACAGAAACAGATGTCTCAACTACCACCAGCACGTTTGCACCCTAACCTTCTTTTCATAAACCAACCCCGTTCAGTATGTCTGCCCTCCACCCGTAGTCGAATCTTTTTTCTACATCGCAAGCATTTAATTGATAGCATTCAAGAGCCAGAGGAGCCTAGAAGCATGAAATCAATAGTTTGTGGGAGACGAAGGTGGACAACGACGGGGCGGAGGGGACGTGAGAGGCGGTCGGCCCAAGAGACACGAGCTGGCGCCGGACAGAACCTGCTGCATAGAGTAAACACCACAAGGTAAAGAGCGGACACTGCCATAGGCCCCAGTGGCCCAGATAGACCAGTGACAGCTAGCGCTCCTAGCGAGGCTGAAGCCGGGCAAGAACGATGAAACCGGTCTTGCCCATTGCGATCCCCGGTCCAAGACCGGTGGGAACGGCGAGCCCTGACCATACGGGCCTGGGACATGACGATCCTGCAGTGGTTCCGCAGCGAGACTCGGGCTATGATAGCCCGGGACAGCTAGTCTGAGCAGCGCTGGCGTGGGAAGGACGATCCGCAGGCCTGAACATGGACTCCGACTGCGAGCTCTGAACGACGGCAGACAACCAGGGTCCGCGGGTTTGGACTGCCGCTCTCGAGGACGGGCAACCGGGAAGTACTGTAAACCCATTCGCTGTCTTCTCGGTGGGTTGTGTCACTCCCCTGGGAGACGAGCGAAGCACAGACCGATGGGGCGGTGCTTCGCATATAAATGACGCACCCAACGTGGGGCCCGGTTGGTATGCCTATGCTTCTGTTCGTCCCCATGCAGGGAGTCCCACGGATTCGTTGAGCGGGTTGTTCACTAACGCTAACGATGCCCGTTGATACAGTCTGTTGGGATTTTGGCGACTTGTCTCACAGCAGAGCTCAGCAGGTGTCTCCTCGTGTCGAGTACCGAAAGGACTCGAAAGACGAGGTTGCGGACGCGTTCTCTCGAGCACCCCAGAATAGCGGCAGAGGGGAGGTGATGCAACCGGGGGAAAGGGGGGGGAGGCCACGAGGGGTGCGCAAAATGAAAGTAAGTCGTCTTTGGAGGCAGAAGAAAGGCACCGCATGTTCGCTGGAAGGCAGCATAACGACTGCCAGGAGGGGAAACAGCAGGACTTGTTGCAGATTTAGGGCGCTGGACGAGTGGACCAAAGGTCGTGGCTTGGGGTGATGTGGTGAACAAGTAAGCGCTTGTCGAAGCCCGTGGTGCAGATGGGTTTTTGTCAGGGGGTGTCGGAAAGATTGTGGGAATAGCAGTTGACACCGGGAACACTGGCGGACGAGATGGTCAGCGGGTGTCGGCAAAATTGGGGAACAGCAGTTTACACCGGGAACGCTGACGGACGAGATTGTCAGCGGGTGATGGAAGAATTGCGGGAACAGCAGTTGCCACCGGGAACGCTGGCAGGTGAGTTAATCGGCAGTACGATTCATATCTGCTGGGCCAAAACGGCTTGTTGTTTCATGTCATTCCAACAATCGACGAAGGGCAGAGGAAGGACTCCCTTCAGGGGGTGGTTCCTAGGGAAGGTGATTTATAAAATGCCTTTTCGACTTCATTCTGGCCGTTCGTGGCAGTGACAGCAAGGCTTTTCCTAAGTTATGTCACGTCACGACCTGGACGGGGATGAGGCGGGAGACATTTAGGTGGGCTTGTAGCTGTCCAGCTTGCCTTGGGGCGTGAAAGGTTCAAGCGGGCTTGCTCGCTGAGCTGCCGCACCCTCCGAGTGCCGACGGGTCCCTGGAGCCCTTATGCACGTGGACGGGACGGGACGCTAACGCTTACATGGAGCCGCACACTGTATACGCGGCCGTTGCGGAGCACTGGTATGGTATGGCCATCCTGCCGTGGGCTTTAGATTTCTTCACTTGCGCAACAGATGGACTACGTTTATACCATCGTTACCTAGTCCTGAAGGAAACTCGCGCTTTGAGTAACGCAGGTAGTGGTTTTGCCGCATCGCTTGCTCCGAGGTGAGAAGGGCCCCCGAGGTAAAGACGGGAACGTCGTGTCTTACTTATAGACTCACTCGGCGCGATACAAACGAGGAGTCTGGCCCTGTTCACATTGCTGACTTGAAGGGACACTACCATCGCGATGGGGAAAGTGATTAGCATGAGGTTGCGGTAGGACACAGGAAATTCCTTTTCCTGGCTACCCAGGAGAGAGCTCCGGAATGCGGACTCGTCGAGTTAGTCGCGCGGTACGCGAACCCGTCGGCACGTAATTTGGCAGTGGAGGCTATGGCCGCTGCCACAATATGCGGCAGAGTATTTGTTCCTTGTATGTTGTTTTAACACTTCGTTCTGCGAAGAATGGCTTCTTGGAGAGACCACCATAAGCGGCGTCACCCAGAAAGTCCACCGGGAGGAAACACAGGCCCATCCGTTTTACCAAGTGCACAGGGTTGCTGACACTTGTTCGGCCTGACGAACGGTTCAAGCGGGCAGTTCTACACCCGCGGCGACCTCCAAGCGGAAAGGGGCAGGTCCGTCCGCGTCGGGGGGACCAGCTTAAAACAGGTTCCCTGCTGCATCGTGGTGTATGGGAAAGCGAGCGAGGGACAGGTCGACATCATCTGCCGGCTTCGCTAGAACAGCCAGCTAAGGCCGTCACCAAGAAAGACCGACGCTGAGGGTCCCACCACGACCAAAGCCGCTTTCGGACGCTGCAACATGGCCACTCCGGAAACACCAACAACAGCCACCTTTCTGACACCTCACACAGCCCCGACCAGAGCGTTCACCTTTCTTCCCAGTCCATCGGCGTGGAAGAACTCCTCCCTGAGGCCCATGAAATCCCGTGCACCGGAAGTCCTCCAAAGTCCAGGCCTTGAGGGGGTGAGATTGTGGGAGACGAGGGTTGAAGACAGTGGCGTACCAACTTGTCTTTGAGTGGGGGGCAAACCAGACCCCCCCCCCTCCCCGGGTCGGGGAGTGGTGCCCGTGGTATCTCTTGGGCGCCGACGGACAATATTTGCCCAGCCCAGTGGCGGCTGTTTCAGGGGGCGGGCAAAACACATGCCTTGCCTCCCACTCTGAGAACTGGCAAGGCAAGCGCCACTTCGCCCCCCCTCCCCCCCCCTCCGGTTGGTACGCCCATGGTGGAAGACGACGGGGCGGAGAGCACGTGACAGGCGGTCGGCCGAAGAGACACGAGCTGGCGCCGGACAGAGCGTGCTGCGCGAGGCTGGAGCCGGGCAAGAACAATGGGGTCCACCAGCGAGATTCGGACCACGACCGGCGGAAACGGCGAGCCCTGGCCATACCGGCCTGGGCTATGACAATCCTGGAGTGGTTCCGCAGCGAAACTCGGGCTTTGACAGTCCGGGACAGCTAGCCTATGCAGCGCTGGCGTGAGAAGGACGATCCGCAGGCCTGGACACGGACTCCGACTGTGAGCTCTGAACGACGGCCGACAACGGCCGGCTCTCGAAGACGGGCAACCGGGAAGTACAGTAAATTCATTCGCTGTCTTCTCGGTGTGTCATTCCCTGGGAGACGAGCGAAGCACAGACTGTTCGGGCGGTGATTATTATTGAGCGACCAGCAGAAGTTTAAAGAGTTCAACAATCAGATACCACTCCCTATTAGTTCAACACCTTCTAGGTCGCAAGACCTTAGTGATGCTGTATTCTGCCACCTCTCAGGTCAGCGCCAGGCAAACTGGAAAAAAGTGCTGCATTAGCATTCAGCTGGAATACGTGTTCGCACCAATTGAACACGAGTTCTAGGCCAATGCTAACATAGCACTGTCCACTTTGTACCCTGGACTGAAATATAATAATTGAAACAGAAAATCGAGCACTAAGGTATTATTTAGTAGGTGTTAGGCCAACTCAAACTGAAAGTGTCCTTTAAGTGCAGCTATAGAAACATTTTGTGTCATGATGACGAGTGTTCATGGCATTTGCAAATTTATTTTTACGTGACTTGTTTCTATTTTTGCTTGTGACTACTTATGTTTAAAAACGACAATGCTATGTGGTTTAACCTGTACTTTATGTCAGAGACTGTCATAAAGCATAGTGTCTGTCATAACCACAATTTAATAATGCAAAATTGAATGACAGTCAAGACGAGGAATTCCTACCTTAATATAAAAATGATGACAAGTGCTTGCTACCTGAAAGGTCGTTAAAAACAGCAACCCGGAAATGGAGGTACCACTTTCTACGCACAAATATTGGCACTAGACCAAGGTATCTACATTTCAGTAAGAAGTTTAATGTTAAACTTCGCTTATTACGCAAAAGTATATGCTAGGCAGCGATGTCCCTACAAGCTGCATTCTTCATTCGTGCTGTTTCTTTTTCCATCATCTGTCAGCGGAAGTTGTTAACATGTGTGCCTGACTTATATAGTATAAAACGTTTACTCAAGCAAACTTTGGTTTCATTTCTTTCACAAAAATGCACTTTTAACTATTTCAAGAACGTAATAGTTTTTCGTTATACAACTTTTTGGACAATTTTTTTGCAGCACAACTATTCAATGTTGAACTTGAAAATATTAGGCCAAAATTACCATTCGTTTTGAACTCAACATCAACTATTACACAGCACTAGTAAATATACTTGCACATAGTGCTGGCTGCCTTTTACAATGGCGAGGGGTATAGGGTAACGGGCTAAAGTTGTGCTAGTTGGTGTACATTGATACAAACGAAAGGTCAGCTAGAACGTTAGGGACAAAAACGTAGAGAGAAGCAGACATACACACCGCTGCTAGCTTCTCTCTGTGTTTCTGGCCCTAACGTTCTGATCTCTTCTTTGAGGGGTAGGAATGTTAACCGCCTCCTCAGTCCCCCTCGAGTGTTTCCCTTTGGTGTTGAAGAGTATGCGACACTACCAGCGACGTATCCAGGAATGTTTTTTGGGAGGGGCTGAGGTGGCTGGGATGTCCATGACTTGGGGTGCGG